>JAFCMP010000322.1:15000-21149 GCA_017506865.1 Tribonema minus | reverse complement strand
CGAGCTCACAGCGATCACCAGCGCACACACACATTCTCACATGTGGCACGCAAGCAGCACTGCAGCCCTCGCATCGATCAACACCGTGTCGACACTGCGGCTGGGTGACAGCGCGCAGTCTCTTCACCCCCTGAGGTGAACCACCTCAACACCACCACAGGCATGCTTCATCAGCGTCCAGTCATCTGCAGTTCTGGTGACACCAGAAAGCAGATGTGGCATTTGGCACTGCTCAGCACTGCATCGCTGCAACTGCACATGTCGTTGCAGACACAGAAGATGACTGCAGTAGCGGTCGTCCATGTGTGATCATTGCTCAGCACTGGAGAGCTGCAGAGCACTGTTCACTGCGCAAAGTCACCATGTACTTTTCCAGCACAGATTCAACTTCAAGTTGAAGACGCACATTTTAAAAAATGCAGTCCCACCACTGTGAAGTTGATTGTACTTCACAAATCGAAGCGGTCATGAGTCCAGAGGACTGACTCAGAGAGCTGTAAAGAGTTCAGAGAGCTGACTCAGAAGTCGGAATGTTGAAGTGGGAGAGTCACCAGTTGAAGTTTAACTTCAACTTGAGGTTCCCACGAATCCCCGGCGCACATGTGGTGGGCACCCGGAAAGTTCATACCCATGCCCCACACCAGCTAGCATGTGTGGCACCTGTCACACTTACCAGGACTAAACGACCTGAGTCAGCGGCCTGAGTCAGAACCCAGACGGAGTCAGCGCCTGAGTCAGAACACATGCCCGCTGAGTCAGTCAGAGGTAGGTACTCTGCACGACACGATGCACGCTGAACCCAGCCTGACTGAGGCACATCTGCCTGAGTCATATTCCGTGGTGAGCAGATCTGAGTCAGAATGTGAGTCAGAACGTGAGTCAGAATTCTGACTTGTGCCTGGCCACTGCAGTGTGAGTGAACGGCTCCTGTATGCGGTGGTCAAGGTGAGGTCGGGAGTAGAAATGACCTGGAGCAGATGTTGACCACTGAGTTTTCAGCAAGCTGTACGCAACCTCACTTCCTGTCCAAACTTCAACTTCACCTTGAAGTAGATTTAGTTCAACAGTTCATCATGGAGTTGAAGTTGTGGAGGAGAAGTCAGGCTGCATATCGATTGACCCGAGTTGAAGTATGCCGTACGCAGCTGGACTTCCCCTCCAAAACTTCAACTTCACCTTGAAGTATAGGTGCTTCAGTAGTTCAACATGAAGTTGAAGTTGAGAGGAGAAGTCGAGGGAAGATCGACTGCCCCGAGTTGAAGTTTGTCGGATGCAGGTTGACTTCCCGTCACAACTTCAACTTACCCTTGAAGTTGGGGGTCCACCTTCGAAACCGTTGAAAGGCCCAGTTCGACATGAAGTTGAAGTTGTGGCGGGGAAGTCGAGCTGCACATCGATTGCCCCGAGTTGCAGTATGCCGGAAGCAGGTTTCGTTTTCGTCTACGACTTGAACTTCACCTTGAAGTTGGGGGGGTTCCGCGTGCTGATCCCCTCAAGGGCCCACTTCAACATGATGTTGAAGTTGGGGCGGGGAAGTCGAGTGACACATCGACTGCCCTGAGTTAGAGGAAGCCGCACGCACCTTAACTTTCCCTACCCAACTTCATTTTCATGTTGAAGTTCGCGAAAAACCCTTCCCAGGCCCGTCTCGCGGCGAAGTTGAAGTTGGGTACGTGAAGTGAAGTTTCCTATCACACAACCATACTTCAAGTAAGGAGCCTACCGCTTTTGTTCCGGGTTTCTGACTCCCCGGTGGTCTGTACCTACCACCGGAGCTGATCCCTGAACCGACTTCAGCGTTCCCATGACCCACCATCCTGGTTCAGCACTGCCGGGAAGCCCAGGTTCCTGAGGTTCGTGGTGAAGATGAGGTCCTGGTTCCATATGGTCTGTAGCTAGCATGCACCCCGGAGTGAGAGGAAGCCGTACGCAGCTTCACTTCATGTCCACGACTTCAACTTCACCTTGAAGTTGGGGGGGTCCCCTTCGGAACCCCTTGATAGGCTCAGTTCGTCATGACTTTGAAGTCGTGACGGGGAAGTCGCGGTGCATATAGAACGGTCCAGGTGAAAGCATGCCGGACGCAACCTGACTTCCCCGCCCCAACTTCAACTTTATGTTGAAGTACAGCGAAAACCGTTCATAGGCCTACTTCAACATGAAGTTGAGGTTGTGGAGGGGAAGTCAGGCTGCACATCGACTGCTCTAAGTTCAATTGTGCCGCATGCACCTCGACTTCCCCGTCACAACTTCGACTTCACCTTCAAGTATGGCAAAAACCGTTCACAGGCCTAGTTAGGCCTAGTTCAACATGAATTTGAAGTTATGGCGGGGAAGTAAGGCTGCACATCGATTTATCCTACTTCAAGTGTGCCGCATGCACCTTGACTTCCCCTTCAAAACTTCAACTTCACCTTGAAGTACAGGTAAAACCGTATACAGGCCAAGTTCAACATGAAGTTGAAGTTTTCGATGAGAAGTCAGGCTGCACATCGACTGCCCCGAGTTTGAGTTTGTCATATAGAACTCGACTTCCCCATCAAAACTTCAAATTCATATTGAAGTACGGATCAAAACCGTTGACAGGCCCAGTTCGACATGAAGTTGAAGTTGTGGCGGGGAAGTCGAGCTGCACATCGACTGCCCCGAGTAGCAGTATGCCGGAAGCAGGTTTCGTTTTCGACTACGACTTCAACTTCACCTTGAAGTTAGGGGGGGTCCGCGTGCTGATCCCTTCAAGGGCCCACTTCAACAAGAAGTTGAAGTCGGGGCGGGAAGTCGAGTGACATATCGACTGCCCTGAGTTAGAGGAAGCCGCACGCACCTTGACTTTGCCTACCTAACTTCAACTTCAGGTTGAAGTTCTCGAAAAACCCTTCCCAGGCCCGTCTCGCGGCGAAGTTGAAGTTGGGTACGTAAAGTGAAGTTGCCTATCATACAACCATACTTCAAGTAAGGTGCCTACCGCTTTTGTTCCGGGTTTCTGACTCCCCGGTGGTCTGTACCTACACCGGAGCTGATCCCTGAACCGACTTGAGCGTTCCCATGACCCACCATCCTGGTTCACCACTGTGAGAAAGCCAGGTTCCTGGGTTGGAGGTGAAGATGAGGTCGTGGTTCCATATGGTCTGTAGCTAGCATGCAGCCCTGAGTGAGAGGGAGCCGTACGCAGCTTCACTTCATGTCCACGACTTCAACTTCACCTTGAAGTTGGGGGGGTCCCCTTCGGAACCCCTTGATAGGCTCAGTTCGTCATGAATTTGAAGTCGTGACGGGGAAGTCGCGGCTGCATATCGAACGGTCCGGGTGAAACCATGCCGGACGCAACCTGACTTCCCCGCCCCAACTTCAACTTCATGTTGAAGTACAGCTAAAACCGTTCATAGGCTTAGTTCAACATGAATTTGAAGTGTTGGAGGAGAAGTCAGGCTTCACATCGACTGCCCCGATTTCAAGTATGCCGCATGCACTTTGACTTCCCCGCCCCAACTTCAACTTCATGTTGAAGTACAGCTAAAACCGTTCACAGGCCCAGTTCAACATGAAGTTGAAGTTTTGGCGGGGAAGTCGAGCTGCACATCGACTGCCCTAGTTCAAGCGTGCCGCATGCACCTTGACTTCCCCGCCACAACTTCAACTTCACCTTGAAGTACAGCAAAAACGTTCACAGGCCTAGTTCAACATGAAGTTGAAGTCATGGAGGAGAAGTCGAGGTGCACATCGACTGCCCCCAGTTGAGTTTGCCATGTGCACTTAACTTCCCGCCACAACTTCAACTTCACCTTGAAGTTCATCAAAAACCATTTGCAGGCTTAGTTCAACATGAAGTTGAGGTCGGGAGGTGAAGTTACGGTGCACATCGACTGCCCCAGTTAAGGTTTGCCATGTGCAACTCCACTTACCTTCATGACTTCAACTTCACCTTGAAGTAGATCCTGTTTCAGCAGTTCACCATGAAATTGAAGTTGTGGAGGTGAAGTTAGGGTGCATGCAGTCTTCGCACAGGTGAAGTGTGATGTATGAAGCTTCACTTTTCCTCAAGGACTTCAACTTCACTTGAAGTGGGGGGTGGTGTTGACAGTTCATCATAAACTTGAAGTTCAGAAGGCGAAGTTCAGTTGCATACGGTATTTTTAAAGTTGAAGTAAAATGTATGCAACTTCAATCTACTTCAACATGAACTTGTTGTGGAGGGGAAGTCAGGCTGCACATCGACTGCTCTAAGTTCAATTGTGCCGCATGCACCTCGACTTCCCCGTCACAACTTCGACTTCACCTTCAAGTATGGCAAAAACCGTTCACAGGCCTAGTTAGGCCTAGTTCAACATGAATTTGAAGTTATGGCGGGGAAGTAAGGCTGCACATCGATTTATCCTACTTCAAGTGTGCCGCATGCACCTTGACTTCCCCTTCAAAACTTCAACTTCACCTTGAAGTACAGGTAAAACCGTATACAGGCCAAGTTCAACATGAAGTTGAAGTTTTCGATGAGAAGTCAGGCTGCACATCGACTGCCCCGAGTTTGAGTTTGTCATATAGAACTCGACTTCCCCATCAAAACTTCAAATTCATATTGAAGTACGGATCAAACCGTTGACAGGCCCAGTTCGACATGAAGTTGAAGTTGTGGCGGGGAAGTCGAGCTGCACATCGACTGCCCCGAGTAGCAGTATGCCGGAAGCAGGTTTCGTTTTCGACTACGACTTCAACTTCACCTTGAAGTTAGGGGGGGTCCGCGTGCTGATCCCTTCAAGGGCCCACTTCAACAAGAAGTTGAAGTCGGGGCGGGGAAGTCGAGTGACATATCGACTGCCCTGAGTTAGAGGAAGCCGCACGCACCTTGACTTTGCCTACCTAACTTCAACTTCAGGTTGAAGTTCTCGAAAAACCCTTCCCAGGCCCGTCTCGCGGCGAAGTTGAAGTTGGGTACGTAAAGTGAAGTTGCCTATCATACAACCATACTTCAAGTAAGGTGCCTACCGCTTTTGTTCCGGGTTTCTGACTCCCCGGTGGTCTGTACCTACCACCGGAGCTGATCCCTGAACCGACTTGAGCGTTCCCATGACCCACCATCCTGGTTCACCACTGTGAGAAAGCCAGGTTCCTGGGGTTGGAGGTGAAGATGAGGTCGTGGTTCCATATGGTCTGTAGCTAGCATGCAGCCCTGAGTGAGAGGGAGCCGTACGCAGCTTCACTTCATGTCCACGACTTCAACTTCACCTTGAAGTTGGGGGGTCCCCTTCGGAACCCCTTGATAGGCTCAGTTCGTCATGAATTTGAAGTCGTGACGGGGAAGTCGCGGTGCATATAGAACGGTCCGGGTGAAACCATGCCGGACGCAACCTGACTTCCCCGCCCCAACTTCAACTTCATGTTGAAGTACAGCTAAAACCGTTCATAGGCTTAGTTCAACATGAATTTGAAGTGTTGGAGGAGAAGTCAGGCTTCACATCGACTGCTCCTATTTCAAGTGTGCCGCATGCACTTTGACTTCCCCGCCCCAACTTCAACTTCATGTTGAAGTACAGCTAAAACCGTTCACAGGCTTAGTTCAACACGAAGTTGAAGTTTTGGAGGAGAAGTCAGGCTGCACATCGACTGCTACTACTTCAAGCGTGCCGCATGCACCTTGACTTCCCCGCCACAACTTCAACTTCACCTTGAAGTACAGCAAAAACCGTTCACAGGCCTAGTTCAACATGAAGTTGAAGTCATGGAGGAGAAGTCGAGGTGCACATCGACAGCCCCCAGTTGAAGTTTGCCATGTGCAACTTAACTTCCCCGCCACAACTTCAACTTCACCTTGAAGTACATCAAAAACCATTTGCAGGCTTAGTTCAACATGAAGTTGAGGTCGGGGAGGTGAAGTTACGGTGCACATCGACTGCCCCCAGTTAAGGTTTGCCATGTGCAACTCCACTTTACCTTCATGACTTCAACTTCACCTTGAAGTAGATGTGTTTCAACAGTTCACCATGAAATTGAAGTTGTGGAGGTGAAGTTAGGGTGCATGCAGTCTTCGCACAGGTGAAGTGTGATGTATGAAACTTCACTTTTCCTCAAGGACTTCAACTTCACATTGAAGTAGGAGGTGTGTTGACAGTTCATCATAAACTTGAAGTTCAGAAGGCGAAGTTCAGTTGCATACG
>JAFCMP010000322.1:0-5000 GCA_017506865.1 Tribonema minus | reverse complement strand
ATATGGTCTGTAGCTAGCATGCACCCCGGAGTGAGAGGAAGCCGTACGCAGCTTCACTTCATGTCCACGACTTCAACTTCACCTTGAAGTTGGGGGGGTCCCCTTCGGAACCCCTTGATAGGCTCAGTTCGTCATGACTTTGAAGTCGTGACGGGGAAGTCGCGGTGCATATAGAACGGTCCAGGTGAAAGCATGCCGGACGCAACCTGACTTCCCCGCCCCAACTTCAACTTTATGTTGAAGTACAGCGAAAACCGTTCATAGGCCTACTTCAACATGAAGTTGAGGTTGTGGAGGGGAAGTCAGGCTGCACATCGACTGCTCTAAGTTCAATTGTGCCGCATGCACCTCGACTTCCCCGTCACAACTTCGACTTCACCTTCAAGTATGGCAAAAACCGTTCACAGGCCTAGTTAGGCCTAGTTCAACATGAATTGAAGTTATGGCGGGGAAGTAAGGCTGCACATCGATTTATCCTACTTCAAGTGTGCCGCATGCACCTTGACTTCCCCTTCAAAACTTCAACTTCACCTTGAAGTACAGGTAAAACCGTATACAGGCCAAGTTCAACATGAAGTTGAAGTTTTCGATGAGAAGTCAGGCTGCACATCGACTGCCCCGAGTTTGAGTTTGTCATATAGAACTCGACTTCCCCATCAAAACTTCAAATTCATATTGAAGTACGGATCAAACCGTTGACAGGCCCAGTTCGACATGAAGTTGAAGTTGTGGCGGGGAAGTCGAGCTGCACATCGACTGCCCCGAGTAGCAGTATGCCGGAAGAAGGTTTCGTTTTCGACTACGACTTCAACTTCACCTTGAAGTTAGGGGGGGTCCGCGTGCTGATCCCTTCAAGGGCCCACTTCAACAAGAAGTTGAAGTCGGGGCGGGGAAGTCGAGTGACATATCGACTGCCCTGAGTTAGAGGAAGCCGCACGCACCTTGACTTTGCCTACCTAACTTCAACTTCATGTTGAAGTTCTCGAAAAACCCTTCCCAGGCCCGTCTCGCGGCGAAGTTGAAGTTGGGTACGTAAAGTGAAGTTGCCTATCATACAACCATACTTCAAGTAAGGTGCCTACCGCTTTTGTTCCGGGTTTCTGACTCCCCGGTGGTCTGTACCTACCACCGGAGCTGATCCTGAACCGACTTGAGCGTTCCCATGACCCACCATCCTGGTTCACCACTGTGAGAAAGCCAGGTTCCTGGGGTTGGAGGTGAAGATGAGGTCGTGGTTCCATATGGTCTGTAGCTAGCATGCAGCCCTGAGTGAGAGGGAGCCGTACGCAGCTTCACTTCATGTCCACGACTTCAACTTCACCTTGAAGTTGGGGGGTCCCCTTGGAACCCCTTGATAGGCTCAGTTCGTCATGAATTTGAAGTCGTGACGGGGAAGTCGCGGTGCATATAGAACGGTCCGGGTGAAACCATGCCGGACGCAACCTGACTTCCCCGCCCCAACTTCAACTTCATGTTGAAGTACAGCGAAAACCGTTCATAGGCTTAGTTCAACATGAATTTGAGTGTTGGAGGAGAAGTCAGGCTTCACATCGACTGCTCCTATTTCAAGTGTGCCGCATGCACTTTGACTTCCCCGCCCCAACTTCAACTTCATGTTGAAGTACAGCTAAAACCGTTCACAGGCCTAGTTCAACACGAAGTTGAAGTTTTGGAGGAGAAGTCAGGCTGCACATCGACTGCTACTACTTCAAGCGTGCCGCATGCACCTTGACTTCCCCGCCACAACTTCAACTTCACCTCGAAGTACAGCAAAAACCGTTCACAGGCCTAGTTCAACATGAAGTTGAAGTCATGGAGGAGAAGTCGAGGTGCACATCGACAGCCCCCAGTTGAAGTTTGCCATGTGCAACTTAACTTCCCCGCCACAACTTCAAATTCACCTTGAAGTACATCAAAAACCATTCGCAGGCTTAGTTCAACATGAAGTTGAGGTCGGGGAGGTGAAGTTACGGTGCACATCGACTGCCCCCAGTGAAGTTTGCCATGTGCAACTCCACTTTACCTTCATGACTTCAACTTCACCTTGAAGTAGATGTGTTTCAACAGTTCACCATGAAGTTGAAGTTGTGGAGGTGAAGTTAGGGTGCATGCAGTCTTCGCACAGTTGAAGTGTGATGTATGAATCTTCACTTTTCCTCAACCACTTCAAATTCACATTGAAGTAGGAGGTGTGTTGACAGTTCATCATAAACTTGAAGTTCAGAACGCGAAGTTCAGTTGCATACGGTATTTGAAAAGTTGAAGTAGGATGTATGCAACTTCAATCTACATCCACGCAGCGAACTTCACCTTGAAGTAGACAAGTCCACAACAAAACTTCAACCTCAACCACACAAACACATACCTTAAACTAAAAATTCAACCTTAAACTAAAAATTCAGCTTCAACCACACAAATGCGTACTTCAACTGTCTAGTCTACTTGAAGTTCGAACGCGAAGCTGAACTCTACCTTTGTTTCTTGATTCAACGCAGTGAAGGTGTTCTTGATTCAACGCAGTGAAGCTGGTGGAGGAGATGGATGGATTCTGGCAGAAGGTGACCATTCAAAACTCTGTGGTGTGGGCTGTTCAGAACACATCTCCTTCCCAGGGCATGCCGACCTTCCCAGGGCATGCCGACCTTGCCCGACTTGCTCACCGCTGCACTTCACGGGCCCCCGCTGCTGTGACCTGCTAGCCTCAGGCTGCGTTGCAGATTCCGATGCTCTTTGGATGGCGATGTGGACCCCTCCCCCCCTCTGCGGTGGAGTCCCCACCGTGGTCCTGGTGCAGGCGCCTGCCCGCTGGCCGGCATACACCGCAGGGGGTGCACCAGCTGGTCACTGGTTTGTGACTTGCTCTGAATGTCTGATGGCCTGCCTGCTCACCCCCTGCTCTGAATGTCCGGATGGCCTGCTCACCCCCTGCTCTGAATGTCTTGATGGCCTGCTCACCCCCTGCTCTGAATGTCCGGATGGCCTGCTCCCCCCTGCTCTGAATGTCTGATGGCCTGCTCACCCCCTGCCCGGACTTGCTCCGAATGTCTTGACGGCCTGCTCACCCCCTGTCCGCGACACCAAATGGCACCCTGCCGTGCAGCACCCGGACCTAATCTTCAAGGCTGAGCACGGGGGCATTGACAGCTTCACCTGGAACGGCCCATCACCCCCCCCAACACAGGAGAGCATCCTGACAAGAACCTCTGAAGCCTTGTCATAGTTGCGGACAAGGCAGGCAGGTGGCTAACCCTGGACCCCCCAGCGAGGCTGACCCTAGACGCCCCCAGTGAGGCTGACCATAGACCCCCCCTTTAAGTCACTGGCTCGGGCCCGGGCTCAGCGTCGATGACGGACTGCTCATCTCATGCCCGCGGGACGGGATCGCAAGGTTTCCTTGCAACACCCGGACCCTCTTCGGACACTGAACTCAAAACCATCTGCAGACAAAAGCCAGCAGCAGGCTCAGCGCAGGGCTTGCAAACCCTTCGAAAGAGCCTCTAGGTCTTCGACGGGCATGACAGACCCTGCACTCAGGCTGCTGCTGGCTTTGTTGTGTCTGCAGACAGGGGAGAGTGAGAGAGAGAGAGAGAGAGGATGAATCGCCACCGTTGAAATAAATATTCACACAGGACACCCCCCCGACACCTCGGCACTTTTGTGCGACGGCCTCAGAAGGGAAAGACTGGTGGTGAATTCAATCCATCAGCGGAAAGAAAGAGCGCGACAGCCCCCTGACTCCACCCCCCCTCCGGAGGAGGAGGGGGGTGGGTTGAAGGGTATATGCAGGGGGTGAGACGACGCGGGGCGCCTGCGGGGCAGGGCAGCGTGATGCTGCCGCTGCCGCGCCGGCGTCCACACAAATCTGCGGAACGTAGGGCTTAATCTCACAGATCGTGGGGCAAACCCACTCTCATGCTTACAATACCCCGTTCCTTTCAGAGTCGTCTACAAAGGATTTATCCCTCCCAACACTTGAAATTGTGTCTCAGCGAACACACCCCGGCCTTTCCGGACGGGGCGGACGTCGCAACCTTATGATGTGGGGCCCCCCGAGGGGGGGCCTATCGCTATTCGCGTCACATCGGGAGGGGAGAAGACATCGCCGCTTTCCAGCATGGATCTGACTTAGAGGCGTTCAGTCATAATCCTGCAGACGGTAGCTTCGGGGCACTGGCTGGTCAGCCAAACCCATAAACCAATTGCCTGAACCAACGGTTCTCTCGTACTAAGTTGGATTACTGTCGCGGCGACGCATCATCAGTAGGGTAAAACTAAACTGTCTCACGACGGTCTAAACCCAGCTCACGTTCCCTGTTAGTGGGTGAACAATCCTACACTTGGTGACTTCTGCGACACAATGATAGGAAGAGCCGACATCGAAGAATCAAAAAGCAAACGTCGCTATGAACGCTTGGCTGCCACAAGCCAGTTATCCTGTGGTAACTTTTCTGACACCTCTAGCTTAAAATTCCAAAGGGCTAAAGGATCGATAGGCCATGCTTTCGCAGTTTGTATTCATACTGAAAATCAAAAATCAAGTTAGCTGTACCTTTTGTTCTACATGAGATTTCTGTTCTCATTGAGCTAACCTTAGGACACCTGTGTATCGTTTAACAGATGTGCCGCCCAGCCAAACTCCCACCTGACGTTGTCTCCCACGTAGCTCGACGGGGGGCGAGCCCCCCGCCTTGGGCCAGAACTGGGCGCCGCGAGGGCGACCAGGCACTACTCCATGGAATAAGTAAAACAACATTACGAGTGGCGGTATTTCACCGACGGCGCAAGCGCCTCCCGCCTATTCTACACCTCATAAGTCATTTCACAACGTCGGACTAGAGTCAAGCTCAACAGGGTCTTCTTTCCCGCTGATTGTTCCAAGCCCGTTCCTTGGCTGTGGGTTCGCTAGATAGTAGATAGGGACAGTGGAATCTCATTAATCCATTCATGCGCGTCATAGTTAGATGACGAGGCATTGGCTACCTTAAGAGAGTCATAAGTTA
>JAFCMP010000321.1:0-21247 GCA_017506865.1 Tribonema minus | reverse complement strand
CTCAGCTGCCTGGGCAGCACCACGCTGCCCGATTGACTGTGTGCTGGCGTCTACGCGAGCCGCTACAACAGCATCTGGCTGCTGCAGCGATGGTACACCCCCCTGGGGTACCATTGTTCCCCCCCCCATGATGGAGGCAGCCTTTGGCGCGTCCGCATTCATGAGAGTGGAAGAACGGGCTCCCTCTGCCCCAACCTCAGCCGCATCCCCTGCGGCGACAGACACAGCAACTGCTGCGCCCTCGGTGGCCAAGCTCCCCCTGGCTTCCGTAGCTCCTCGCGAGCGGCTAGATGATCGAGTGACCACTTTGTCCCGCTCGAGGCCCCGTGTGAAAGCGCTTGATGCCATGTCGCCCCGTCGAGCGTGAGCAGGTCCCTTGAGTCCCGGGATCCGGCAACAAGCACCGAAAACAAGGCGTTCCACGCCTTGCTACCAGTCGCGGAGATGCTGTGCTCCGCTGAAATTTCCTCGGTGGCTCAAGCTACGCTCCAGTCTCTCGCGCTACTGCAGCTCCTGGCCGGTGGAGCAGCACGCGCCCAATCAGGCTAATCGAACCCTCCACTGTGGAGTGTGAGGATCACCTATCTGTGGCAGCTCCCCTCAGACAGACAGCACCTGGCTCTGGGTGATCAATCCAGAGCACAGCTGCTGCTGTGGGGAGGGGGAAGCTAACTGCCTTGCAAGGACAGCCAAACAGCAGAGAGATAAAGAGACACACTCCAATGTAAATATGTTAGAACCCTAGTACTATTAGCTCCTGGTCACCAGGTAGCTAGACTGCCCATGCAGCTTGCGCAAAGCCCTGGTGGAAAAACCCTAAGGATTCAGGCCCCCTCGCCCTGAATCGAACCCACAGATACCCAGTACCCCCAGGCCAACTGGTCAATCTGTAACTGAAAACTGTAACTGCTCTGCTGGTACCCACGCTGGCAGTAGAAGCCCCACAAGAGCACCACCATGCATCCTGTTGCTAACAGGACTTTTACCCCTTATTGTGAGGAAGCTGTAGCACATGCTCAACAATTGCACACTCCTCACACATGGGTGCGCAGAGGAGCAGATGGCGGCGCCAAAACATCTATGACCACCACTAATTAGTCGCACGCCGGCGTGAGAGAGGTCGAAACGCTGTATGTTGTGGGGCTTCTACTGCCAGCCTGTGTACCAGCAGAGCAGTTACAGTTTTCAGTTACAGAGTGACCAGTTTGTGTTCTGATCAGTTGCATGCGCGCCATTATGGTGCCTCACACATGCATGAATTGGCATATGATCCGAAAGGAAAGGCCTCTGGGGATGCTCCATGAGCAGGCCAAGCCCTTCTGGGAAACAGGAGCTCACTCTCAGGATGTAGGCTAACCACTTGCATGGAGAAAAGACCACACACCTGGTGTATCGGTGATGGCTCAGCTCCAATGAGTCCCTGCTGTCCAGCAGCTGGCTAGCAAGAGTTAGTACCCAAGCAAGCCACAGAGATGCTGCCCCAGATTGTTCTGTGCAAGTAGTTCCTGGAACAGTCCAAGCAAATTCCTAGGAACGGTCCTCAGGTGAACTGGCCTGAAGTACACTTGTACAGTACAGTCAAAGGTGTACACAGCACTTGAACTGCACTGTGACATGGACTTTGTATCATCCCTCTTCTTTGAAAGGGCCGCCGTCCACGGCGCGCCCATGAGACGCACGGCGTTTTATGATACTTGTTAAACGCAGAAGACAGCATCGGTGTTCATTGTCGCATCATCACCACCACGGTACACGCTCTCAAGTCCCTCATTGGCCGGCTACGCGGCGCGTGTCAAACCCTAGGCGGTCTGGCGTGCACCGGGTGCGTGACGATGACACTGCTCTCCAGTGCTAACGCACAGGGTCAGCACAGCTTCAACGGCGACGCGGGCGTTTGCGCGGTCCTAGGTCATTCTGGCCCAACGCAACCTGAGGTTCTATGGGAGTGTGGGGGGTTTCAGGCTGCTCTATGACTTCCTGTGCCAATAGCAGGTTCCACGAGGAAGGTTCAGCGTTGCGATCGTCGCGGTAGTACTCTTGGCGGAGCTTCAGGCGCCTCTCCATCGGCCTGTTTCCGCGCGTATTGGGGAACTCTACATCAAATACGTGCTCCCCGCGCTCACGGTTCGATGAGATGTGCCTTAGCAGTTTGCCACGGCTCCAGCCCGTTGGGAACCTGTAGCGCAGTACTTGCCCGACGTACAGTGGCCCAAAGTTGGTGGGAACGTGGGGGCACACCGTGACTCGCACGCCTGGGGGCGGGTCAGCTGTAACATCTGCAGCATGCTCAGCAGGGTCAGGCTTGCCTCGTTCACGCGCCAGCCTGCGTAGCCTGTCTCGCACACCTTCTGCTAGCAACTTCCCCGAGCGTACCTGTGCCGATGTCAGGTCCTCCCAAATTCCATCCGTGTAACGCACTCGCCACTTAAATCGTACGAAGTCGCGCACTTGGCCCCAAATGTACTCAGTGGTCTCGGGATCGGCACCTGAAATTTGCCTTACCACCTGAGTGCCACAAGGGTAGCGCTTCAACGCTTCGTCTTTGGGTAGTGAGCGGTCCTCACGTGGGCTAGGGCGTTCTGCGTACGACGGCATGTGACCTTCGTGTTGGATCTCATAGAGGGCATGAAAAGTGTCTAGCACCCAGGACGGCACTATGAAACTCTCTGCAAACTCCTTCTCATGAATCCACTCAGACGAGGTACCGTCGCGTGCCAGCCACTTGTATGACCAGCTACCGTCCTCATTAGCCCTGCGGTCTAGAATTCTCTGTAACCGCTGATCAAGGTCCAGTTCTTTCAGCTGCTCTGGGTCTACGGCGGCGTGTACTCCGTCGCTGACCAGTCTAGCAGGCCTAGGGTGACACGGCTTCATGTTTTCCACGTGTGCATCAGTGAGCCGCACACGCGCGCCATTGAGTTGACATTGAAATGACAGCCCTGAGTCACCGTAGGGTGCTATCAGCCTCCAGGGTCCGGTGAAGCGCTCCTCCAGGCCACTCGCGCGTCCTTCAGAGGGCGGCTTTTTGACCCATACATAGTCGCCTACACTTACATGCAGGGTGCGTTGAATCTTGTCGTTACGAGCTTGGATGCGCTCAGCCCTGGAGCTTAACGCCTCGCCTATGACAGACTCTGCCAGCTTCAGATTCTCTTGTAACCGCTTCACCTCTATGTGCAGATCTGTCGTGCACTCTGGCTTAGAGATGAGGGCATCTAGGGGGAATCTGGCCTCGCGACCGAAGACACAGAAGAAAGGCGTAAGGCCTGTCTCTTCCCTGGGAGTGTTCCTCAGTGCAAACTGTACGATGTCAACTTGTTCGTGCCAACGGTTCTGGTAGTGCGAGCACACTCTGGCCAGGGCCCTCTTGACACGACCGTTCAAGTTCTCAGCGACACCGTTAGACTGGGGGTGGTACGCGCTAGTCTCTACCTTCTGAACAGCAAAGGCCCGGCAGAGGCTAGTCACCAACGCACCCACAAATTCCTTGGCTCCGTCCGAGCACAACTCCTCCACCAGTGTGCCACATTCAAGCAGCACCTTCGCAAGCAGGGGAGCTACCTCAGCAGCGGATCTTTTTTTAGTGGGGAAAATCCAGCAATAGCCAGACCTGGCTTCCACTATCACGAGTAGGTAGCGGTGCCCCTCAAGAGATATGACTCCTGGCTCAGTGAAGTCTACGTGAAGACGCTGCCACATGCGCTGAGGGGGCATGAGCACTTGCTTGTACTGAGCTGTCGTCTGAGGTTTGGTCTGTTGGCACGCTATGCAACTGCGCACGTAGTCGCGAATGTCAGCTCCCATGCCGCGCCAGTAGAAGTTCTCAAACACCTTGGCGTGCGTGGCGGCGGTCGATGGGTGCTGAGCGCTGCCATCATCGTGACACATGCGTAGCACCAGGGGCTTCAGTGCCTCAGGGGTGACCCACTGTGTGATCAGGGCTCCCCTCTTGGGGCGACTGGCTGCGAAGTGCACCAACAGGCCATCAGGCTCTAGCGTGAAGAATTCTTGGTTCTGGGGTATGAACTTTGCCAACTTGGCATCAGAAGGTTCATTGCGGTCCTCTAGGTAATTCCTCACAGCCATGCAGAAAGAGTCACGCCCTTGCCATTGCACAAATTTATCGCGCTCAAGCACTGCGGGCTGACCTGAGCTTCCTCCTGCAAGGTCCCCAGGGTGTTCCGAGGTTGCTGGCGCGGGGGGTTGAACAGGGCTATCAACTGACATCATGTCTACTTGAAGTTGAGGTTCCTGCTCGCTGCTGCTTTCACAGTTCTCGGTTTCGGTACGCTCACCCGTTTGCTGTGCCAAGAGTGATGCGCAGCTATCCCACACGCCATCTGGGTACACTCCGGTGCGCAGATTGCAAAGCATTGACGCCAGCGCCAGCTCCTGCAGCTCCGGCTCCGACTGCTCCGGCTGCTCACCTCCCTCTTCTTTGAAAAGCACGGCGTCCCCACTGCTGCTTTCAAGCGAGGTGTCAAACAAAGCATCTTGCACTTGTGCGGGGTTAAGTTTGAGCATGGCCTCGCTCAGGTCTGGGGATACCTGTGCGACTTTGTTAAAGCGCATGCCGGGGCCATCTGGGTATGAGGCATAAGCCCCAATCCTGCCTATATTCGCGGGGGAATCCACGACTTCTTCGCTCTCAAAGCGTACCCCAGTAGGCGGAGCAGGTCCTGCATCCGTACAGTCTGGCCACTGCTCATCAGCGTGGTCATACTCTCTGGGGCCCAGGATTTCCGTCATTTGAGGCATTCGTGAGGGGCAGTCTGCATTGCCATTGTCCTTACCAGGGCGGTGTACGACCATGACGTCATATTCCTGGAGGCGCATGGCCCAGTGCAGGAGTTTGCTATTATGGTTATTCAGTTTTAGCAACCAGCGCAGTGCCGACGCATCTGTAATGACGGTTACTGGCCTACCCCACACGTATGAGCGGAAGTTGTTCAGGGCCAGCACTACAGCAAGGCATTCCAGCGCGGTGGCACCTAGCTTTGCGTCTTGCACTGAATTGACTTTGCTGTAAAATGCTACAACTACCTCTCTGGCTGGCTTACCATCCACCGTCTTGGCACGGCGGGTGTGAGCCCATGGAAAATCTTTGTGCCGCTCTCGAAGCTTCTCAAGTGGCACAAACTGGGATAGCACTCCAGCGACTGCCAACTTGCTAGCATCTGTGTGTACTATGAATGGCAGGTCAAAATCTGGGTGCATGATAACGGGTGCGCTCGACATCGCGCGTTTGAGCTCTGCGAGTGCATCTCGACGGCGTTTATTCCATGTCATGTCAGCACCGTCCCTGGTACACTCCATCAATGGCGCCGCGATGGACGCAAATCGGTGAATGTAGCGCCTGTAGTAGTTGAAACATCCCATCAAGACTTGCATGAGACGTTTGTCAACCTTGCCATCCTTACCGAGCGGGGGCATCATGTCCACCATGGCCTTGACCTTGTCTTCACACGGCCTAATGCCGACCGGCCGACTTTGTGACCTAGGTATGTCACTTCCTCGGCGAAGAGTTGACACTTGTGCCTTGACACACTCATGCCATACTCCTCCACGCGACGCAGCACATCGTCCAAGTGAGCTATGTGATCTTCAAGCCCTTTGCTGTGAACCAGCACATCATCCACATACACGCACGCATGAGTCTGTCTGGCAGCGCCTAACAGCTCGTGCATGCAGCGCGTGAAAATGCTGGGCAGACATACTAGTCCAAACGGCGCGACCTTGTACTCCCATAGGGAGCCATCGGGCCCTCGGAAAGCCGTCTTGCAAGAGGACTCTTTGGTCATGGGAATTTGCCTATAGCCTGAGGCAAAGTCCAGAGCTGAGAAAATTCTTGAACTTGCCACCTTTTGAATCAAGTCCTCCATGTTGCCTAAGCCGTATTCGTCACGTCTTGTGACCTTATTAAGCGGTCTGTAGTCAACACAGAAGCGTATCTTGCCCTTTTGAGCCACCAGCACAGGGTTGCTGGCCCATGGCCCACTAGCAGGTCTGATTTGCCCACGCTTCCTTTCGTCCTGAATCGCTTGAAAAATGATTTTGGCCTCGCGCTCGGCCCAACGCCGCGCCTTGTCGGCTATGGGGGCCGCGTCTCCGGTATCAATGTCCACGTCAAAGCGATCCGTGACCCTAGGGTTTTTGGGGTCTTTTGCAAAGGCAGCACGTCTGCGGCGTAGCACTTCCATGACCCGATCGTAGTACTTAACACCGTCTTTGTCGCGCTCTTCCAACATAGGTATCACCTTACCATCCCGCTTCAGCACGTCTGCCAGCTCCTCGTCCGTGCAGAGCTCTAAGGTGGCATTGTGCTCTTCAGCTACCTTACGCCTGTGAGCGGTGCGTTCCGCCTCAGCCTGTGTGGTTGCTGTGGGATTTGAGCTAGGCTTCACCTGATTTACGGTTGGGGGGTCGCTAGAAAGTCGGCTGAGCGCTATGCGCGTGAGGTTAGCTGTGAGCGTCTCTTGGTCAACGTCTAGACCGCACACCATCTCCGGTGCTTCAACAGCGCCTAGTATTGCTCCCTTACGGATGAGCACTGGCATTGTGGAAGTGTTTTCAGCCATTAGCCTGAGTGGTTTGTTCGGCATGGCAGTATCTACTGAGTCCAGCAACACAACGCCTTGCTCGGCCAACTTGTTCACGGCCGTCACCGCTTCTGGGACGTCTGGGGTTAGCAGCACCTCTACAGGACCTGTGCACTGCAGTGGCGGGTGAGACACCACTTCCAGCGTGTGCGCGGTGTCAGCGTCAATGACCTGGTTTGAGGCTGCTCTGAGAAGATATTTGCGTTCTGGCAGTACAGGCTTGTCCTTGGTGTGTACCCTTGCTGAGCCTATCTTGATGGAGTTTGCTTCGGGGGGCTCCAAGGCTCCAACGCGCGCACGTTCACGCATGGGCACAGCGGGGCCTGACGAGCCAGCGGGATAGAATTTCATCCCGTGCTCGTAGGAGATCACGGAGCCGTACTTGCCAAAGAAGTTTGACCCTAAGATTGCCTGGTAAGGCAGGTCCACGACGTAGAATCGGTGCGTCAGCAGGTGGTCTTTGAAGCGCACCTGAGCGTGCACCACCCCTTCTACAGGTACCGACTTCTTGGCGTCAGCGAGCTCCACCGTAGTGAAGTCCCCATCAGCCAGAGGGCAGATGGTGCCCGGCGGCAGCTTGTGCGCTGAATCTTTGTTGATGAACTCAGCCTCCGCGCCGCAATCCACCAGTGTATCCAGACCAAACTCTTGCACGGCATCGCCCACCTGTGTGCGCATGGTCATGTGCACAAAGCCATTCTTGCGTGGTCTCCCTACCGGGGTGACTCTGTGGAGTGGCATGGGCGCTTTGCCTCTTGCTGCCCACCTAGGTTTCAACTCGTGCAGTGTTATGCGAGTCTGCAGTGGTGTCGCTGAGTCAGAGTCAGGGTTAGCGCTCTCTTCTACCATCGGCGTCTTGGGTGTTGCAGTCGACTGAGGCACTGCCGGCTCAACGGTTACTCTTGGTGAGTCAAAATCAGAGTCAGACTCGTCGTCACCGCGTTGCCACTGTACTTCATTTAATTGCACTGGCTCACCTTGGCGCAGCGAAGCAAGAAACGCTCTCCCTTTCTCCCAACACCAGTTCGCAGCACTCCCTAGCGCGCTTGAGCAGGTCCCGGCGATCCTCAGCAGTGCTGGCTGCGATGCGTCCACGACCCACTCCGGCGGCGGCGCCGTGTGATCATGCACTGTTACCTCTCCAGGAGTTACGTCAGGGCCAGCGGGGGCAGGTCTCTCCCAACAATTGGGCAGAGAGGCAACGGCATGAACACACTGCATCAGGGCGCTTACAGCCGCGGGCTGTACTAGGTCAGCGGCCCACTTGCGTCTCTGGGTGAGTGTGCCTTCAGGGTAGGGCTCATGGTAGCCCAGGCACTCCATCACCTGTTCAGGCGAGAGTATCAATGCGTCCTTTGCAGGACCGGCATCCTTGGCTCTCTGTACGTACCTTGTGGGACCCTTGCCAGGTTGGCGAGTCACAGGGCTAGGCAGTGGCATGTCAGTAGAAAGCACGCCAGCACGGTGCGGTTGACGAGGATCCCAGTAAAATGTGTCCTCCATGCAACGAGTGCAATCGCGCACAGTCTTTGGGGTACTGCTGCGAAAGCGCTCATTCAACAGGGCATTCAGGCGGGCAAAACGTGCATGGGTGGCCTGGGTGTTGCACGCAGACACAGTATAGATGCGCTCGCGTGAACTTCCACCATCAACATCAGTGCCACGAAATTGCACCTCAAAGGTCGAATACCCCGCCTGACGCATGTGGCCGTCGGCGCAGCCCCATGCCCCAGACAACAGCATTCGAGGCACATTCTCGTGAAAGACCAATTTTGGCCGTACATTTACAGCAAGCTGTGCAGCGGAGGGCAACACGCTGGCCGCTTCGCCTTCAACGCCCTTGCCCGAGGGCGAGAAGTCAACACATGGGGCAGTGACCCAGAATGCATCGGGTTCCAGCTGCTTGAGGCGCTTGAGCACTGCTGGACTGGCGATGTCTGCACATAGAACTTCTGTGCCACGGAACTGGTGCTTGTACGCCTCGCATGTGTATTCGGCCCTATCTACAGCAAGGACCACTTCAGCCTTGACACCTGTGTGTCTGGCAAAGTCCGCTAACCCCCTATGTACACCCCCCACCCCGCAACAAAGCTCTGCCACTCGCAGTGGTCTGGCCGTCACGTCGGGTTCTCCGTCGTGAGCGCACGCATCCCCCTTCCTAGTCTGTAAGTGCACGAAAGTGTCATGGGGGGTGGCGCACAGATCGGAAGCAAGGTCAGTGAGATCGGCATTCCCACTTACCGCTGTAGACGCCGCGCACGGCACGCTGCGTTTGCGCTTTGCGTCAGCTCTGGCGTCGGTGTCATGGTCATTGCACCTAGCCACGCAACAGGCGCACATGATAGCTGCTAGCATGCGAGTACCGACCTCACGGCTTAGCAAATGGTTACGCGTGCCAGTGACTTCGCAGGCTGCGGGATCAGCCTCTGGGTTCACCTGAGCAGTTGCATCACCGGCCACTTTGCTAGCCTTTGGGGATGCGCATGCAACTTGAACTTGAAGTTTGTGGCAGTGAGCATCGGGACCCGCCTTGGATTGCACACGCGCAGGCTCATGCTCAAGCATGCCACTCATGAAGTTTGCAGAAGACTTAGTGTCATAGGACTCACTTTTCTGCTTCTTGTTGCCCCTCAGCTTCTCCAGCCTGGCCTGAAGCTGATCATGCGGCTTCCCTTCCTTCTTGAGCTTCTCCAGCCGCTTCTTGAGCCAGGGCACGCAGACGCTCTTGTGGGCCGTCAGCTCTCCGCGTGCCACCTCCTTGCTACACCCCCAGCACGCCATTTTCACGGAAGGGTCGAGCTCCTTCTTGGGAGTGCCCTTTGGCTTAGCGGCAGCTGGCGTGCTCTTGGTCGGGGTTGGGGTGATGGCGGCGAGGCTAGACGGCGTCTCGTCGTCGCTGAGGTCCATGTCGCCGTCGTCCGTGCGTAGGTTGTGAGCTCGCGCCCGCTTGCCGGCGGTGGCGCCGAACTCGACTGCTGCTGCCGTGGCTGAGTGAAGGCTCTTGATCGCGGTCAGGTTGGCGCAGAACGTGTCCTTCTGCGTGACGTTGAGGGACGCGTACAGGTCTTGGGTGCGGTCCACCATGCGGTTCCAGTCCTCGCGCATCAGCTGCATTTGGTGGAAGAGCTGCTTGAGAGGCTGCGCCATCGCCGCGAAGTAGTAGGACTTGAGCAGGCTGGCGTCAGCGGAGGACATGTTCGAGGTGCGCTGCGACGCCTTGAGAAGCTTGGTGGCGAACTCGCGGGGGGTCTGCTGCGGCTCCCAGGGCATGTTTGCGAGCTCCATCATCGCGTCTGCGCGGCCGCTGGGGTTGTCGTAAAGCTCCTGTATGGCGTCCCATATCTCGTTGTAGGACATCTCCCCGCAGGTGTGCACCTTCTCCTCTCCAGTGACGGGGTCCTTGCGCACGTTGATGTTCGAGCCCTGCTGCTCCGCCGTCAGGCACTTGCGCAGCGCGTAGACCCAATGGCGCGTCGGCACGCGGTTGTACTCGGCAGCTTGTTCAAACTGCCGGCGAGAGGTCGTGGTGGCGCCGACGTCCAGGGTGATTGGGATCGCCGTAGGGCTGAAGTAGCGCTGCCAGCTAGTGTCTTCGCGCTGAGCGTCGGGGGGCGCGCTGCCGCTCGTGGCGGGTGACGTGCCAACGGTGGCGCTGAGCAGGGGGGGCGCGTTGCCGTTCGCGACGCCGTAGGGACTCCCGCTGGCGCGCGCTCCCATGCCGAACGGAGTAGTGGTCTGTGGGGGCGCGAAGGGAAGGCCCGCGCCGGTGAGGCCGACGCTGGGGTCCTCTCGAAGGTCGCGCGCGTCCCACTGCGCCGCATCGGCCAGCAGGCGCGGGGCAGTCTCCTGCACGAACTGGTGCAGCGCTGGGGGCCCGGCGCGCTTGGCCTCCAGCAGGTACTCCTTGATGCGCGTGTAGCGGTGCAGGCGCTCGACGAACAGGTGGTGGTTACGCGACAGGATCGCCTGCTGCCGTCGCACGACCTCCAGGCGGTGAGCGTACTCAGCCTCCTGCCCCTGCAGCAGCGAGAGCTGTAGCTGCGAGGGGTTCGCCACAGGGCTGGGGCGGCTGTTACGACGGTCGCGCTCGACGGCGGCGGCGCGCTGCTCGGCGTCCTTGAGCTCGCGCTCGGCCACGTGGCTGCTCTCGAGGGTGGTGTTGATGCGTTGATCCAGCGCGCGCTCAAGCTCCTGGACCGTCGCTTCCAGCTCTGCCGCGGTGGGCACCGCAGTGAGGGAAGGAGGCAGAGTCGTGCGCGTGGCGAAAGGGTCTGGTGCGTGGTAGAAGGGCGCGAAGCCTGGCGTGAAGGAAGGGCGCGCTGATGAGGCCGGCGGACGAGTGCCGACAAATGAGACGGGGGACGTCATCTCGGCCGCCTCCTTGACGGCGCGTCCCGCGAGCTGAGCCAGGGCGCCCTCTGGCATCAGCGGCAGGGCGCGACGCAGCCCTTGCAGTATCTCGTTGAAGTCGGGTTGAGGAGCGGAGGTCGTAGGCGGGACGCCAAGACCCGCGCCGGAGGGGTCCGTGGAAGCAGGGAGCGACACCGGGGCGGCTCCGGTTGCGGGGGCGGTGGTGGTCGCCGTCACTGCGACGGTCGAGGGGGCGGCGCTCGACGTCGCTGATGAGGTTAGACCGGCCGACGACGTGAAGGGTTGCGTCGCCGGCTGCTGCTCGGGGGGCACGAGCGCTTGCTGCTGCACACCGCCACCGTTCCCTTCGCCTCCCGGGGTCGTTCCAGCCTCCCCGGAGCTGTCCGTCGCCGATCTTGATACGCTATCCGCCATGATTCTCCTTATGTACTCCCGTTACGCTTGTTGCAGGTCGCTCTGCATGGCATAGCAATGACAACATGTCCCGTGCATGCGTACGTCAGGCAGGCTCTCGCCCCTCGGATACAGCATGTTTGACATGATTGCCAAGACACTTTGCCCATGATTAAATCCAGCTGTCAACACCCCCTCTTTGCAGAAGACGCTGAATCTTCAGTGGGTGTATTGCTGGGCCTGCATCGGCTATGTAAAATGCCTAGCAGTCAGGGCTGGGTAGCAACGACGTTCCCGGCGTCGTCCAGGCCTGTACGCGGCAGTGTGATCAGTACTACCGCGTGCCTTCCTTGCCATGAGGACTACCGCTGTAGCACCCGTTCGACAGTGTCCAGTCGTAAGGGGGTTGAGCGCACATGCGATGTTGCTACGAGCATGCATGTCGCGGCTCCAGGTGCAACGTTCTGGGCTCGGCCTTTGATCGCCGCGTTGCATGTCATGCAGATCTGAGTTATTCCGTTGCAAACACTGTGCCGCTACTCGTCGGGCTAAGCGCAGTAGCAAGCCTGGCATGGTAGTGTGCAACTCATCAATGCAACTTCTCTGGGAGGACGTCACATTGGGTATACGGCGCGCTAAAAGTGATTCCGCGCTACGCTGGTGTTATCCCGAGAGTTGGAGCTGAGCCATGATCCGAAAGGAAAGGCCTCTGGGGATGCTCCATGAGCAGGCCAAGCCCTTCTGGGAAACAGGAGCTCACTCTCAGGATGTAGGCTAACCACTTGCATGGAGAAAAGACCACACACCTGGTGTATCGGTGATGGCTCAGCTCCAATGAGTCCCTGCTGTCCAGCAGCTGGCTAGCAAGAGTTAGTACCCAAGCCCGTACCGATGGAAGTTGGCGAACCTACCAGTGGGCCAGCGGGTCACCAGAGACGGATCACGTCGCGGCCTTCGCAGCCAGCTAGCAGCGGCGCCTCTCCCCAGTGGCATCCCGGTCCTCAGCCGATGGAGGTCACCGCAGCGGAAACCTCATGTACTGCAGACATGGTGACAACAGCACCAGCGGCCGCAGCGGCTGCTGCACCGGGCGGCGAACGTGGGGCGGCTGCACCCCGGCGGGGTCGGCGCCGCGCCAGCGCCCAAAGCACTGGCAGCGTCACCCGTCCAGAGCCACAGTCTGGCGGTGCGCTGGCAAAGCCGGTCACCGTGACCATGCCTGTACCGATGGAAGTTGGCGAACCTGGGCCGGCGGGTCACCAGAGACGAATCACGTCCCGGTCTTTGCAGCCAGCTGGCAGCGGCGCCTCTCTGTCAGGCGGCAGCGTCACCTCTGACGGTAACAGTCGCAACGGGCACCCAATATCCGGCATCACCGCTATGACAGTTTTGGCGCCCGCCAAGACACCCGCTGCCAACCGGAAGGTCAATATCCCGGGGCTGGACTGCCGCATGTGCGACAAGTTCATAGTGCGAGCAAATCCTCGGGCCCCGGGAAAGAATTGCCCAGCGGCACACGCATGTGCACACCAGCGCACGCGCCACACAGGGAAAGGGAAGCAATTTGCAGAACTGCATGTTCAGCTTTTCCTAGACCACCGACCAATATGCGGCGGCCTGGAGCAGGTCTGCGATGGGTGCGGCAACCTCTTCATCAGACGCACAGCAGCAAGCGCCACGACACCATCTGGTGATCTAGGGGCCCTGGACCAGTGCGACGTGTGGCGCTGCGCCGACTGCCTCGCAGGCCCGGTCGCCGCGACAGCATGCACACTGTCAGGCTGTGACCGTGCATCAGGCCATGATCACATTGCTGACATACACACCCGACCAACGACATGCGCGGCGGCAGCGGGTGGTGCAGCTGTTGGTGGGGGGAATAGCCTGAAGCCAACAGCCGCGCTGCTCGCCGCCGCTAGCAAATGTGGTCCCATACGCAAAATCCTCGGATGCGAGCACCTGGGGGTAGACCCCAGGCAAGCCCATGCATCTACGTTGGACGGTGTGGCAGATGCGCCGCTGCCGAGACTGACCCGGAGCAGCACAATGGGTGTGCTGCCTGGCGAAAGTCGTGCTAGCGATAGCGGCGCAACGATGTCAAGCAACGATCGTGTGCCCAGCACACCTGGCAGTGCCGCAGCTGCTGTCGCAGCGGGCGCTCAGTCTAGCGAATGCCCCAGGGACCCGACGGGATCACACTGGCAAGGCCTGCTGGGGGCGGCTGGCGCACTCGCGCGCAGGGTACGTGCACTGGCCCTTGCCCCCAATCGGGCACGCGTCACGGTGCTTTGCGCTTGGCCGACGGGTACCAAGCTTGGACCCTTCCGCACGTCACGCCGACTGCATATGCGGCCGGCGCCCAGCGACGCGCCAGCAACACAGACCCTGCTGGGCCGGACTTCCTGCGCACCGCTGGCGAGTCAGATGCATGACCTGACGGTCACGTTCAGCTTGCTCTCCCTCCGAGAAGAAGGTAA
Organism: Tribonema minus; assembly: GCA_017506865.1. Taxonomy (NCBI): domain Eukaryota; class Xanthophyceae; order Tribonematales; family Tribonemataceae; genus Tribonema; species Tribonema minus. Next base: position 7,407 of record JAFCMP010000321.1, on the reverse strand, counting down.
TGACCTGGCAACGGTGTTTGACCAACTCTCCCTTAGGGAACCGGTCGTTGCCAGGTCGCCTCGCCAGCCAGCCGGGAAACGTGGTGAGTCAGACGTAACGCAGGCTGGTGATAACAGCACCCACGCAACAATGACCGAGACAGCACCTGTCACGGCTATGGTTGCCAGTGGAAAGCGCAGTCGACGCAGAGGTAAACACAGACGGCGGACGCAGGAGCGACAGGCCCAGTGCGACAATTCTCGTGCACCCCTGGCACCAGCCACCACACCGCCGAGGGGCGGTGCCTCTGCCCCCTCAGCACCAATATCCGGGCCGGCGAAGGTCACCACCGTGACGGTGGCGACCCGGATACCCTCAACCGTGTGCCATACAGTCACCGTGGAGGAGCAGCAAGACGCGCTGGCAAAAGCCACCAACTATGGTTTTTCCACTTGGCACACGGGCCTGCAGGCACTCCACAAACAGGCGCTTGGGGAAAACACAGCGACGCTAGCACGTGGTGGGGAGCTTCGCCCCGTGAGCAACGTGGGCAACGGCAACTGCCTGATTCATACAGCTCTACACGGCATAGGCAGCGTCGCAGTTGAGCACGGACTGCCGGCCCCAGCACTGGTGATTGCCATGCGAGAGGCACTGCTGGACGGGATGGTGGCATACGTCACGCAGGGGGCGGGCAAACAAGGGGCCAGCATGTCATCGATGCGTCAACTGACCGCGCATGCAGCAGCCCAACCTGCGTGTACACGTGAACAATTCGACACGTACGGGACACGCGCTCGCTGCCTCGCAATCGAGTACGGCACAAATGAAACGGACAGCGCGGACAGCGGGCACACGCTCCTGCTGCAACGCCTACAGGAAGAGGGCGTGTGGGGACGGCCCCTCGGTTTGTCTGTGTGGGCCATTGTTGCAGCGGTCTACGCGGTCTCGGTGACGGTGTGGCAGGCCGAGCCTCAGGCCACTGGCAGCACGCAAAAATCAACAGGGCTGGTGCTGGCACAACTGATGGGGCTGCCAGCGGTATTCGCACCGGTAACTCCAGCTCAGCCTGACTGCCATCTGGATGTGCTGTGGACGCCGCCTGGGCTATATACAAATGTGGGACACTTTGAACTGCTTGTCGCCCCTGCGGCAGCTCCGCCCTTGCCAACCACTATGACAGCGTCGGCGACCACTCAAGCTCACAGCACCCACATCACGGCTCCGAGTCGGACACAGCCCCGTACTGCGCTGCAGTTGCCACAGCAGCCTGAGCCACTGAGGTGTCCTTTATGCACACTGGCATTTTGGCAGCTTGGTCAGAAAGAGGACAGCAAACAGCGAGGCAAACTGTCAGCTGCGAGCCGCATGGCACCGGTAGTGGCCCACTTCAACGGTGGTAGCTGCACGAGGTCGATGCTGAACCCTGAGGCGAGCACATCACACTGTCAGCAAAATCTGGCGGCAGCATACGCCAAGGGCATCCGGCAGCAGGTTGATCACGACCCATCCGGTGACCGTGCCCCTTCAGGCAGCAGTACCTGCAACACTGGGGCACACCATGCCAAGCGTGTGCAGGAGATGAGCACCATGTATGGTTGCACGGCAGAAGACTTCCTACGGGCGGTAAGGAAGCTGAGTGCATGCACAGGTGCCTGCGGTCTGGTCCATATGTCAGCCAGCGCGGGGCAGAGGCAATGCGCGCTGACCTCGCCATGCCACACGTGTCGACGGAATGGAAGCGCCCCCACGCGCGCACGCCCGGCAGTACCCCCGGGCCAGTCCGAGGGCGGGGGTGCGGGTAGCGACGGCGCGGCCGCGGCGGCGGGGGCTGCCGCAGCGACACCTCCAAAGCCACCGGCGGTGCCGGCTAGTGGCGCTGCCAACTCAAAGTCCAGCAAGAAACGCCCGGCGGCCACGGCAACCGGCGCGCAACGCCGGCGCCGAACGGCAGCTGCTGCGGCACCGCCTGGCAGCGCCGGCAGCCGCACTCAGTCTAACAGCCTAAGGCTGCAGGACAGCAGCCCCCCCCACGGGACGGCCGTGGGATGGGCGGACATGGACTTGGACCCGCCGGACGATGCCGCGTCACCGCCCCCCCCGACCACCACCACCAGTGGCAGGCCCTCAAAGCCCCAGTCACGAGCATCCCTGGCTTGGGACCTCTCGACGCCCTCGGTCGTCCACGCACTTGACCAGACCAATGAGGCGGATCTACTGCTGCTACGGTTCACCACGACTGCCAACCCCTTCCGCACTCAGCTGCAGTGCACCCAGTGGGCACGGCTAGTGGAGCACGCCACACGACTACTGGCGGACGCCACAGACAGTGCACGTGAGGCGGCACGGGTGCGCCTCCACCATGGTGCCGGGGCGTTTGCTCATCAGGTTTCTCAGACTCTAGTGCAGCGCGGCTACAGGCTGCTGCACCTGCTAGCAGCAATGGCCTTTGGTAGGCAACCGGAGGGAACCGGTATGCCGCCTGCGGCCCGGCTGGCAGCGTTGCTGTCTGGCGACTTTGCGGAGCTACTGAGAAAGACGCTGTCAGCAGCAGCGGCGCTGCGGGCCCCCAAACCAAACAACGCAGCTACGGCGTCGGCACAAACGAACTTCGATGCCGACTGGACGGAGGCTGACTCCAGGCAGCAAACAGCATGCGCTGCCCTCTCAGGCAAGCGACGGGGGGTAGGCCTGGCTGCCGCACGACTAGAGGCGCGTGAAGCATGCGCCCCAGCAGACGAGGTCACGGCACAGGTGCTGGCAGCAAAGCACCCTGAAACTGGCACCCGGCCCGGGGTAGTCGATACGCCAATGGAGCAAGTGCGCGGCCTGGTACGCGACGCCCGGCGGCACTGCTTGCACGGCGCAGGGGTGGCAACGACCGCCGGGCCCGCTGGCAGCGGCAGTCCCGTCTTCGAATCGGGTCAGGCGCATGATCGCAGCGATAGGCCTGAGGATGCTGCCAGCGCAGCCGGACGGCGCCTCGAGGTGGAGGCGACAGACATACTGTCGACCTTGTCCGCAGCAGGGGCGGGGAAGGCAGGAGGGCTGGACGGCCTACGCTATGAACACCTCTTGATGGCCGCTGGGCCTGGTGCACCAGTGAAAGCAGCCACCCGCCCCGTGGGCAGTGCCTCGCCAGGACTAGCTGGTGATTCAGAATCGGATGTGATGGAACCGGCATTCGCCCATCACCTGGCCAAGGTGTTCACGACGCTGCTTGTTGAGCCCGAACTGCTGCCGGAGCAATCGCAACGGCTTCTCCGCGCCGCGGCCCTCTCAGGCATAGGACAGAAGCGGCGTCCGATCGCCTGCTCCAGTGTCTGGCGCAGACTCCTCGGGTCCACAGCGGCACGGGGTGTCAAGGGCAAAATATCGGGGCTGCTGGCCTCCATGTCGCAGTTTGGCGTAGGATACCGGTCTGGCGTCGAGCATGTGGCAGCGCGCGCGCGCGTGTGGCACGAGCTGTATGGCACCACAATCCAGCTGGACTGTGAGAACGCATTTAACAGTGTGGATCGCGCCGCCATTGTGCGGGGACTTATGCTCTTCTGTCCGGAGCTGCTCCCGCACTTTGAGTCCGTATACTGTGGTGACACTGCCCCAGAGATGCGAGTGGAGGTGAACGGTGAAGCTCGCATTATCTGCTCCCACCTAGGGTGCCAGCAAGGGGACCCTCTAGGGCCGCTGTACTTTGCAGTGGCAGCGGCATTCCTACTCTTCTACCCTGATGGAGTGAATGCGACGCCCGGCAGTATGCCGGCCTACGGCCACAGCACAGCGGAACCGCCAGCCCCGCACTGCGCTTTCCTGGATGACCTCAACGTGCTGCAAGCTGCCTACTTCGACGATGCAGCGGCCGCTGGGGTGGCAGAGGTGATCCGTCGGCTTGCGGCAGGGGGCCTACGCGTTCGACCAGACAAGTCGCTGGCCATTGCCATGCGCGGCACAGTGTTTGATGAAGCGGCCAGAGCACGCCTGCGCGCCCTTGACATACCGTTTGTGGACGCCACCATGCCAGAATCCAGTCAGGGCTTTACGTCGGTCGGGGTACCGGTAGGGCACCCAGCCTATGTGCATGCTGCCATGAGCAAGCATCTTGTTGACGCAGGGACATGGCGATTGTCGTGGCAGCTAGCTGGGATGGCGCGGCATCACCTACAGGCAGCACAGTTCATTCTGCGCAGGTCACTGACGAAGCGGATGGGCTTCTTAGCTCGGGTCGTTGACACGGCTTTGAGTGAGACATGGCTGCACGCATTTGACGGGTTCTGTGCATGGACGCTTGAACGCATGCTGCACCTGCACGGCTGCGCTACCGCGGCAGTCATGAAGTCACACCTGCTGGCCGCCTGCACTGCTGGTGACAATGAGGTAGCCAGCAGTGGCAGCGTGCTGGTATTGCCGCGCTTGGGCCCGCCAGAACTCACGGACATCGCAGTGCCACTGCGGGCGTCACGGTTGCCGGAGCGACGAGGCGGTCTGGGCATGCCGCTTTTGGGGCTACTGGCACCAGCCGCATACACGGCCCAGGCATGCACAACACTGCGGCCTGCAATAATTCATGCCACTGTGGCAGCAGGGGCCCTGAGGCTCGGCACTGACGAACACGGCGCAGTCACCTGGTTCACGCAGCACTCATGCGCAATACGCGAGGACCAGGGACTGCCGCCAATCATCGAGGCCGTGCGACGCTCTACGCGAGCGCTGACAGCTGATGGCGGCGAAAAATCACGCACAGCTGTGGCCGAGCAGCTCCCAGCATCGTTGCTACGGTGGGCAGCGGATACAACGGCCGCAGCGTCGACGCTCCCCACTGCGGTGCAAGCGATCTACGCCGCAACTGCCGTCACGGAGACGGGGACCACTGAGCCAGCCCCACACACCCACGGCATTGTGCCTGGCGCCGAGGCGGCCGCTGCGGCGGCGACCGTACCTGGCCCTCAAGCCGCTGCCGCGGCTGCCTCTTCCACGCCCGCTAAAACACAAACTAGCGCGGAAGAAAGCAGCTGCAGCGGCGGGCAGGAGGACGACGACGACGACTGGGAGGCCTATGCTGACGAGATCTGCAGAAAGGTAGTGCCCCGCCGCCGGCGCGGTCACTTCACGCACGGACTACAAGCCCGCCTTTCAAATGTTCTTCGACGTCAATACGAGGACTGCCTGGTGGAGGACCTAGAGGCTGCCTCGGCTGGTGCCGTGGGCAAGCCGACGCAGGCTACACTTATTGGTGACTTGCGTGACACCAGCCGCCGCCGCCAACAGGCTAGCGCGCGGGTCCTGGCGCAGCTGCGCAGCCAGCGTGCGTCCGGGGCAATGGCGTGGATGAGCGCGCCACCCGCTGCCAATGACCGCCCGGGTGCGGCGCCCATGTCCAGTATGGCAGCAGCCACGATGATTATGGTTGCGATCTTTATAGACGGGTGGGGCATACAGGGCGAGGTGTGCCCATGGCGGTGCAGTGACGTGAGCCCCACCTCCACGCATGCGATCAGCTGCCCCAGCCAGCACATACGGGGGCACAACGCGACACACACTGCCCAAAAGCGGTGCCTACAGCGCATCTTGAGACAGCACCATGTCTCTATTGTCCGCAATGAGGACGCTAGCGTCTTCAAGGTACCGGGGTATCGGGCGGACACAGTCATTGACCCAGGGTGTCTGCACTTTAGCAGTGCATACCGTAACAGGGAATAGTGCTAGACACAAGTGTGCGCGCGCCCACAGCGAGCTCGTACCTGACAGGCAAAACAAATGCCTCGAACACGGACGGCTATGCTGCTGGGGTGGGGGAGGACGCGAAGGTCAGCACCACACCGGCACCTTGACGTCATCTTGGGCTTTTGTGCCATTCGTGCAGGAGTCGTACGGACGGCTGGGCAAGCAGACAAGCCTTTTTGTTAAGGAGTTGGCAATGCACTCAGCACTGTGCTCAGGGGGGGGGAAGGCAGATGTGTTACGCAAGGCCGGGTTAGCTAAGCGTCAGATCCTCATTGAGCTGAGCATATCGCTGGCGCGGGAGTTGGCGGAGCGCGTCATGGCATACACACGTGGAGCGCGAATGCTGGGCTGTGTTGCGGCGCCGGTATCCAAACTCCTAGGGCACAGCGCAGACTAGGCTGCTGCGTTGACGCAAGCTTTTCGATTGCATAGGCAACCCGGCCTCCCTTGGGCCTTTATAATACAAGTCCATACGTACCCAAGCAAGCCACAGAGATGCTGCCCCAGATTGTTCTGTGCAAGTAGTTCCTGGAACAGTCCAAGCAAATTCCTAGGAATGGTCCTCAGGTGAACTGGCCTGAAGTACACTTGTACAGTACAGTCAAAGGTGTACACAGCACTTGAACTGCACTGTGACATGGACTTTGTATCACATACATGCTCTGCAGCCTGGCCGTCCTCATGTTTGATACCAATATGCGTGCGCGCAACAGTTTGTGTTGTGATCAGTTGCATGCGCGCCATTATGGTACCTCACACATGCATTTATTGACATATATGCTCTGCAGCCTGGCCAGTCCTCATGTTTGATACGAATATGCGTGCACGCAACAACCATGCTTGCCATGCCAGGGCGCCACACTAGATGCTGTGAGCACCTGCGTACTACCCCTTCTTAACGTCCCTCCCACCCAGTCTCAGACTGTGAAACGTGTTAACTAACCCAACACCTGATCCTGTGTCTTGTCACCGTGTGAATTAAAGTGCCAGAGGCTGGCGCTCATCATATCGAAGCTTTGCGATGATCGGCATTGGAGCCACATCAGCTCTTTGCCACTTTTGCCAACATTTCACCGCCAGGCTTTGCTGCTGTGGCGACCGTGCTGTAAATGATTCTTTTGCCGCAATGAACTGCATATACGCTGGCTGTGAGATGACATCCATGACTTGTGAACATTGCAACATTTCACGCATCGCATTCGCATCGCATTGGCATTTTACAATGCTGATGGGAGACTATGTCTGTTGTGTTTTGCAGGAGTCCCTGCTGCAGCCTGTGGGAGACCCTGGTGCCGTGATGCCGACGCTGTCGCAAGCGAGGACAACGGCTGCGGCCAAGGCGGCACGGCTGGAACCTGTCTCTTTGCCCGTGCCGTCGGATTGGGCTGCCGCGGAGTCAGCCGCTGCTGCTGATCCTTTCGGCGCATGCCTCGTGCTTATTCATCTGACGGACCCTCTGCGGAGCTGGTCAACCAGGCGAGAAGAGCACATGCATGAGCAGCGGGCGGAGTCCATTGCGCGGCTTGTGAACATGCTCAGGGCCCAGCACGACAAGCGGCGTTCGTCGGTGACCAGTGTAGGGCCCATGCCTGCCGTTTCACAACAGGGCAGATTTTTTTAGAAGGGATCCCAAATTTTCTAGGGGTCCCAGGCCCAAAATGCCCACAATGCCATTTTTGGCTTTTTGTGTTTTTCCTACCAAGTTT
>JAFCMP010000320.1:0-21367 GCA_017506865.1 Tribonema minus | reverse complement strand
GCAGAGACATGCCAGGTGGCAATGCATGCATGAGGTGCCGTGGCAAAGGGGCGACAAGACAGAGGGTGTCAGATATAGCGTAGCATGTCACTTGATTCGAGTCGTGATGGTGAACATGTTGTTGGCTTCTGAATTACTGATCCAGTAAGCTGCAATTATCGCGTTGGGCTCAATGTACCCCGACCTGAACATGTACTTGGCGTCCGTTGGCGTCCGACGTTGAAGGGGCTGGTGAGGTTGATGGTGCGCAAGCGTGCTACCTCACAAGTTCCTGTGGAATCCGTACCTTGTGCTGGTGTCATAATACTACGAGAGCCGACATGCGAACCGCAAGGAGTGCGCCTGGTGCCACATGGCATGAGTCACCGCGGGTGTTGATGTTGTGAGCCAGAAGACAAAGGCTTCGAAGTCACGAATGCATGGTATCATTACAGAGCAGCAAACATTGCAGCGCCCGGCTACACCCAGCTCAAAGAACCATTTGCATCGTGACGCTTGCAATGTCGCAGTCACTGCTCGGTGTGCAATGGCTCTAACTCAATACCTTGCTGCTTTTGCTTCATGTGTAGCATGGACAATGGAATGGTCAGGGGACTGAAACCTCAGTCGGTGCAGAACTGCAGCTGCAGCTGCCAACCTTCAAATTCAATGGATTTACTGATGAGAAAAGAAGCAGGTGTTCTGCACAATAATATGCATCCAGCTGTTGTCGTGTATGTGCAAATCCGCAACCCTTGGATTGGCGGTGAAGACAATGCTGAACACTTTAATGCACAACTTTCCATCTCAGCTTCAGACTGCAGGTATATGTGGTACATACATCAGCTTTGAGGTCTCCTGTCAGTACCATGCACGTGACTCTGTGAGGCCTCTGAAGCGTTGTCATACCAGCATGCTCTCGCCCGCAGAGGCGATGATCGCGCGCAGCAGCTGCCCTGGGGGCATCAGGCCGACCTTGCCCTCGCAGCCATACAACATGGCTCTGCCGGTGCCGCTGGCCCCATGCGTCAGCAGGCGCAGCGCAGCACGCGGCAGCTCATCATCCTTCAGGTCTAGGCCTTTAAAAGCAATGTAGTACGTCTGCAGGAAATTTCGCTCGCGGGCGCCCAGCAACTGTTGTGCGTGTGGTGCCGGGTGCCGCAGCAGTGTACTCTGCTGCTGCTCTGCAGTGGCCTGGCGGTGACGCTGCGGGTTTCTGTGATTCGGGCTGTCTTGGCTGGAGTTGGCAACGGTTTCATGGTACTCCGCGTTGTGGTGCATCCGCAGCGCCGTCAATGTGGTGCGGTCGTCGCTTTCATTGTCTGAGCGCCAGCTTCTCACTCGCTTGGGGCCCATCTTGTCCCGCTGGAGACGATAGAGGAGGCAATGCAAGCATTTATGAGTACCGATGGATGTCCAGATGCTACAGGCGGTGTGCCAGCAATCACAAATACACACATTGACAAAAAATCACCTTAAAATTCAATGCAGCACAACAATGCGCGTCGGGCCTGCCGCACACTTGGTCCGTGCAAAAGTTGACATCTGTTAACGTGTTGTTCACATGATGGTCCAAACTCAGAACAATAGGCGGCTGTCACTGTACTACTCGAATGTCAGTTTCTGTGTGAGTTTACACTGCACCAAAGGACCAGAATCGAAATCAGTCTGCCTGGACACTGCTTGTCTTGTGACGGTATTCATGAAAGATAACTACAATGGCCATATGTACAGATCGCCATAAGGCTGTGCTCATCCGCAGCGGACGTGCACATGCCTTCGTCGTCCGCTCTCTCTTGTCACTCATGCCAATTACACTGATTGCGTTTCTCAACGCACCCCGTAGGTCAAGCTGTTGGCACACTCACAACGCAATCGCTGACAGGCTGTAAAGCCAACCACAATGCAATCAGGCTGCAGAACCAACCACAATATGTCAACTTGCAGGCCCCGGGGCAGGCACTGCACATGATGTGTTCATGTGATAGTACACTCTTATAGGCTAAAGAGCAACCGAGGCAGCTTTTGAAGCATGTCATAATGTCATAGTGAGGCCTAGGATCAAGCAAAGTTTTACCTTTGAAATTGAGCTGTACCAAGTAGTGGGCCCCTGGGCCACCTAGGCGCGCATGCCAACTAAGTGTTTCTTGGAGCTGAGGAGGTTTGAGCTGTGGTACTGCACACTGAGTAGTAGTATTGCAGTTCAAGTTACACTCAAGTTGAAGTTCATGTTACACATTAATTATGAACACACCAGGACCAATGTCAACTTCAGCAGAACATTAGTCAGCAAGTGTCCCAGGGGCCTGAGGTAGGGCTAGTAGTAAATACCTGACGGCTGATTTGCCCAGCTTGAAGTTCAATGACACTTCAGAATCTGCTCTAGTAACTTCACTTCTGGACAACAGTCTCGTGTGCTGTTTGATTTTTGGGGTTGCATTCGGCCGAGAGGATCCTGGACGTTCATGTTACAGTGCATTTTCACTCATGAGAAGTTCTGGCTGCAGCAGCTGCATGTCGGAGTCAACTTGAAACTCACTGTCATAGTCTGCTGCTTACCACCGCCACCAGCCCATCCTGCTCAGAATGGCACCATGGCACCATGTGGCATATCAACCTTCTTATCATCGATTATTGGGCGCTTGTGGAGTTTTCATTAGGGTAACTTACAAATTCCAGATCAAGACTGCCGTATTGTCAGCAAACAGTGTGAGCACGAAGGCAGTCTCAAGAAGAGCACGGTTTTAGAGGTGTGGTGAATTACGAAAAACAGGACCTGCACTGGGAAAACAGGACCTAGCATCAGTCCACTTTGGCCAGGTATGGTTAAACCCTGCCAGCGTTCGCTGCTGTTTTGCAACATGTTTGAGGTTATGAGGTGAAGGTACCAGTGTTGCAGTTGCTTGCGGTTCCATGATGATCACTGTGAACTTTTCAAACTCAACTTTGGAGTTGACCATACCTGCTCAACAGAAGATGGCAATCGAGGCTGATGTTCCAAGTTCAACAATATGATGGTACATCTCAAGATGATCTGGGCATAAAAACCAAAATCTTCATTGCTTCCAGTAGGCATGGCTGTAAAATCCACACATTCAAAATTAAGGAAGTGAATCACACCTGTGGGTCCTGTTTTGAGATCAGGTCTTGTTTTGTCAATTCCACCCTATAGTTCGCATTGCACCCAGGACTGTCACTCCGGCTGTTTCAACAGTCTGAGAGCAATGTGATAGCACTACTCCAAACCTAACAATGGTGGCAACAAGCACCTCCTCAAGCTGATTCAGAACTGGCACTGCGTGACTGTATGTTCAAAAGTCATGACGTGCAACTTGTGTCTTGACGGTGCACATGTGTCAGTATGACTAGCTGTAACATAGATGCTCTCATGCAGGTGACTTGACGGCTAAGCACTTGCATACCGTTCTTACCTCGCAATTGGCCATGACCGTTGGCATCATCCTACCTACTACATGTTGTGAGTATAAAGTACACAACTGGACGTAGGTTTGCCTGTAATCATGGCAATTTTGTCACCACATAGTACTGCAGCTATAGTATGAGACATTCAAGGCAATCCTCTACTAGCAGGCCCAGACGTGACGCTCAAGCTGAAAGCATAAGGCGGCTGATCGGATGTATATTCTTTCGGCGACAAATGTTATGATAAGGTCTGTCGAGGTCTGTCGAAATGAGCAAAACTTAAAGTTGAGCGGCAGAAAGGTTGTTTGCCTCACTTACTAGTTGGCGCACATGCCAAGTATTCGTGTGAAAAATTCCTTGTTGAAGTTCAGGTAACCGCCGTTAGTATGCTTGTCACCGAGCTGAGATACCGCACGGTGCGCGGTGACATTGGAGATGGTGTTGTGAGCAGGTCATGGTGCCCGTGACGTAAAGTGACATAAGTCAATTTCGGGATCTGAAGGCTCAATGATCTGTCCGCCCGCAGGACGGTGACTTCACTACTGATCAATGGTTTCGTTCGCTTTTTGGCTTTCGAGGTCGTCTTTGAGCCGAACCAGCCTGTGTTACCGGTCGCAGGTATACCTGAACATGTCCTTCATCACGAAGCTCAGGCCATCACGAGATATCCTTCACGTTTGAAGTTCATCAACAAGTGGGTCCAGCTCCTAAGGGCTGGCACACCTGCACCTTTCATGTAATATAATCATCGGATCTCAACTTAGAGGTGGTTCAGAAGAAGTCACATGCGTCAAATGATTGTCGACTCGCTGACTCTGGGCGACTCAGTTGAAGGGTCCGACAAAGGTTATTGTACACGCTATAGGCTGAGGCACTGTGTGTGGGACACTCAGAGCTCTAGATGCGTATGACATCACATCTGATGCTTACCATACGCACTTGGAGCGATAACTGAGTTGTACCGTGACAGCTGTTGCATGAAATAAATACCTCGTTGACAACATGTTCCCATTTCTATTGAGAGCCTGACTGACCGAAAGGGACTGATCGCTGCACCGACTGACCGATTGAAACTGATCGCTGCACCGAATGCACTCAAGTAGTGCCCTCACCTCGCTGAAGCGGCAGGCGATTTTCTTCTTCGCGCATGCAGAACAGGGAGAACCTGGCTTCCCATCACAGCGTTTTCTGCGCTTGTAACACAGATCGCAGGACTGTCTCAGCAGTGTAGAGATGCGCCCTGGTGTCGCGTCATGCTCGGAAAACATCCTGGCCCCGCTGCAGCACTGATCGCAATCTGAGGAGCTCAAGTTGGGCTCAGTAGAGTGAGTTGAACGAACCAGCCGAGGGCCACTGAGAAGGGAAGCGAGTGCCACGTGTCAGGTCCGCCATCCAGGTTACATAACTACAAGTCAGTCTCTCGCTGACACAGGCTGCAGTGATAGTTGACAGGCGATACTTGGGCATTGCAAGTCTGCTGCCGCATCGTAAAACCTCCCACTCACCCGCCGGGCGTTTTGTGCGGCAATCCCCATTGCGCAGGTGCTGCCATGCGTTCCCCGTGAAGTTAAGTGTTCCCCCACCGCACGTGCCATGTGATTCCAGCTGCCTTGCTATCTTGTGTGCTCCACCAGGATGGCACGAGGTCCCACTATACATGCATGCATGTGCGGCATCAACTTTGTGCGCCGGACTTCGAATCCTCTTCTCAGGTCATTGCCATGTTGTTTCGTCTTGATGGGGCTGCGTGGCCTCAATAAAGCTGGTGACAGCCGCCGGTGAGTCGCCGTCGGTCAGATCCTTCTCCTGTCCCAGTTCATCAAGTATGACGCGTTACGCTGGCTTGTCACAGCATGGCTTCCACGCATACAAGATGTCCTGATGGGACGGCGGGCGTCGCTGACTGGGTGAAGGCGCCGCTGACTGGTGCATGCAGTTCGACCTCGGCAGTAACCTTCGGTCAAACACATATGCCTTTGGCCAGTTGTACATCGCAAGAAAAACTCTATCAAAACAGTCAGCCAATGCGTGACGCATGCACACAGCAGACGATAGCACGATCAGGAGCCACAGAACCCATCGCTGCTGCATCCTGCAAAAGGCGTGGGGGCGGCAGGAAACACTTCGTTTGAACTGGGTGGCATGAGAGGTATTTGAAATGAAGACAAACTGCCTTTGAGATGGGGTAGCTGCTCCTCACCTCACTGCTGCCACCGCCAGGCAGGCAATGGAAAGGAGCTTGATCGACGCACCAAAAATCACTCACTCTTTGTCCTCAATTTGAATTAGATGTGGAAACGAGAACATGACGGGCATGCGACACAACAAAGTTTTTCGGGCTTCAAGAAACACCCCCCACTAGTAGGCTAAACGCCCCTTCATGCTTGCGCATGAAAGGGACGCCCGTCCTCAATTTGAATTAGATGTGAAAACGAGAACATGACGGGCATGCGACACAACAAACAAAGTTTTTCTTTCGGGCTTCAAGAAACACCCCCCACTAGTAGGCTAAACGCCCCTTCATGCTTGCGCATGAAAGGGACGCCCGCCGACAAAGAAAAACCCAAAGATTACAGGCGAGTAAATGCGTTCGATGCGACGATTCTGAATCAAGAAGGAATGCACTTTGAGGCGTCTGTGTGTTTGTTTGGTGCGTCGCGGATGGCGCGGAGGTGATGATGCGCCGGCTGGCAGCAGCAAGGGAGCTACGCGATCGACCAGACAAGTCGCTGACCATCGCCATGCGCGACTTAGTGTTTGACGTAGCGGCCAGGGACCTCTTCGCGTCCCGACACTATTATTAATATAGTTGGGAAATGTACGCATGATGGATGAGGTTGGCACCCCGCGTCTTGCGCATACAGCATGGCGGTGAGAGACACATGGAAGCATACAAGCACCAGGTAGTTGCAGAAAGGCGCCGCCTTTGAGGCTTCTCTGCAACTTGATGAAACCTAGAAGTTTCTTGGGGCACAGGCACCTAGTTGCTGCTGACAGAAGGTGAAGGAGGTGCGTGCACCCTGAAAGCAAAGGGAACCATTCTCTGTTGACTCAGAGTCTTTCCATGACATCCCACCGGTCGTTGGCCATGCGCTGTCGGGCTGGAGAGCGCTGGGAGGGACGATGCCGCCGTGGCGTCCCTTCTCTGCTTGCTGTGTTCGCCGTGGTGCTGCTGGGCCTACAAAGGTTTGCGCTTGGCCATGGTTACATGCAGGTATGCTACGCGGCTGCGCTGCATTCTTTGAACGCTTTGTCATCTCAGCCAGAGCTGGCTCGGCCCGGCCATGATGCAGCATCACGCACAGCCACGGTCATGCACGGCTTTTTGAAGTATCTCACTGACAGGCTCAGGACGCTCGAGACATTCGCGAAACAGTGCGCCAACGTGGTGCTGTTGAGCGAGCATTAATTCAGACAAGCATTTCAGCGTAGCTGTCCAAGTACTCAGATGCCGAGTTGACGCTTCGCCGCCCCCGCATCGTCCACAACTGCGGCAGGTTCCAGCTGCCAGAAGCCTTGGCAACAAAGGCGCCAATGCTTACTGTCAGCAGTGTGGCAATGGGCTCGGCAACAGAAGCGGTGGTACGTATCCCCCCGGCATTTGCGGCGATCCCTTCCAGGGAACTTCCTCGAACTTTGCGGGCGGCCCTGGCCCTATAAGAGGTGCGTACAACAAGTCTGGTAACCTCTTTGAAATGACCACTGGTAGAATTTAATACCTACAGGACAGTGTCTGCACAAATGAATGCATCAAAAGACTTGACATGGCCCCTCTGTACCACCGCAAACCCTGATGAGACAACTCTCAAGAACACTGCAGGCACTCGCCAGCAAGCGCACCTTGATTTGCCCTTTCGGACAACAGTATACTGCAGCTTATTGCACAAAGCATCCACTCTAGGCTTCATGACATTTCATTCAAAGCACAACTCACTGTACTGAAGTACACAACTCTCACACGCGCATCTTCGTACTTCATCCTCTTTTGGCAGCCACATACTCACAGGGCCAGACTGTCGATGTCCAGGCTATCCTTACAGCCAACCATGGCGGCCGCTTCAGAGTGAAGATGTGCCCGGACGTCTCGTCATCCGCCACGCAGTCCTGCTTTGACAGCAACACCCTAAAGCGGAAGGATACTGGCGCCACTGACTATTGGCTCCTGACTGGAAGCTACGGTGACTCCCCACCGTACAGCATGCAGTACATTTTGCCAGCTGGTGTTGCATGCTCCAACGGCTGCCTGCTGCAATGGGAGTACACTGCAATGCAGAGCTGCGTTGTGCAGTGCCCACAATCCGAATGCGGGCCCTATGCCAACAGGAGCAACCCAATCACTGGAAGCGTCAACATGAACCTGTGCCCCCCCACCCTGACGGGACCAGGCGGCGCTGAGGTAGGTCTCGACATGCTGAACATGCAACGTCAGTAGCATCAACTACCATGACAGATGCACTCAAACATGTGGCAAGGTAGCTGAGCAGCTGCACCCAACAAATTGCATCTGCGAAGACATTTTCCTGCCAGGCAATGTATGTAGGAGTACCGCAATATCTGTAAGTGTTGCACCTCGAAGGGGGTGGCAGAGCACTGACCGGTCAGCAATCGCCTGCACCTGGATCAATCGAACAAGTTGAGCTTCATATGCAGATCATGACCAGTGCTTTTGACGAGTCAAAGCACACCTGCAGGGACACTGCATACCTTTGACAAAGCGCAAGTCTTGGAGTCAGATTGCCCTGAGGGCACTTACAAAGTAGTCTTGGAGAGTTCTCAGACTGCAACTTGAAATACCTGCACCTAGACACATACAACGATGCAAGGAGCCTTTGCGGGTTTACAAAGTCGGGCTGGCAGAGCATCCCTTTGGCTGCAACTGCGTGCACCTGGGTGCATAGAAAAAGTCTGGCTTCATGTGCAGCTCACCAACAGCTACAATACTGAGTCAGTGAGTAGTCCACGTTTGCGACTTCTGTAATTGATGGCAATGTCTAACGCCTGCTCGTAATATTGCAAAGTCGTCAGAATGTACACAACCTCTTGGTATTACTCGTGAGATTGCTGAGTGATCACCAGTCGGGTAAGGCTTGCTGCATGCCACGCCAATGTTTGTAGCAAGTCATTGTACATCACGCGTGAGTGCATCTAATGATTCAGTCAAATGATGATTTGAGTTGGTGTTGGTCATCATGAGCTGTCCCAGTTACTGTTATATAACAACGTGAACTGGACTCAAGCGAAGCATTTTTCAGGGAGCATCTACTGTTTACTTATTCGATTTGACAGTTCAACTTGCCAGTTGAAAATGATCACCAACCAGTCGGTCAAGTTAGCGAAAGAAACTCCAGAAGAATTTGGTGTCAGCAGCGCATGATGATCAAGTTGTTTCGTTTGCTACAGCCTCCGCCAGACTTCAAGTGCATATGATGCTTCGGGAGTGGTTTGGACGCTTCTAAGCGTGCTGAGGGGCACGTTGCCTTCCTGTATCTGATCGCAGGTCTTTCGCAATTGTGCGGACATCAGGATCTCAAGTGGTGGCTCAAATCCGACTCCTGCACCAGCGGCCACCATGACACGTCAGCCTACTGTGCCCACAAACTGTGTGAATGCAAGCCCTGATGAGTGCAGTGCCTGGGGCCCCTCATCCTGCATCTACTCTGGCGTGTCTGCGAAGTGTGCCAAGATGTGCGGCACCTGCACCGGCACGCCTTCGTCAGTGCCGGCGCCTGCGCCTACAAGGCCACCGCCTTGTAAGTTTGTATTGCGCATCTGCTTCTGCAACCCTACTCGAAGGCCTTGTGTTGCAGGTAGAAGCGTGGAAGCCGTAGGCTTGATGGGTACACGCACCCAACTTTTGTCAACCATGGTACTCCTAAATGATGCGGCAGACCTGCTGATCACCCCATTGTAGTTCAACCTGCTGCAGTATGAGGTCTGAATCGCGAAAAACGGGACCTGAATTCTCATTTTAAACTGGACCTACTTTTAAACTGGACCCACAGGTGTCACACACTGCACTCTTCAAGTGCACTTCTGCTCAATTGTGATAATGTAGGTGTAGCAGTCATGCCTACAGATACTAGTGTTAGTTTAGCAACAAGAGTATTTTGTCCGCTCAGGATTTTGAGATATCCCGTGTTGTACTTGGATTTGAACATTAACCTCAACTGTGAACTATTGCTAGGTAGGGGGTATCAAGTACAAATCCAATTTCAATAATGATTAGTGCTCAACACGGAATCCTAACCAACCTCAACACTGGTACCATTACCTAGTAACCTCAACATCATGTTAATGCAGCAGCTAACGCTGGCAAAGTTCAACTCAACTTCGTCATAGTGGTTTGCGGGTCCCGTTTTCCCAGTGCAGGTCGCGTTTTTGCGATTCAAACCCAAGGCTTATGGTACATGGTGCCCTGGACACCACACCAGTCACTATCTGCCAGTAGAGCAGGGCATATGATGCTGCCTGCGCAGGAGCTCATGCACGTAGCCTAAGACTTGTGGCTGGTGTGCAAATCTTGGCAAGATCCTTCAGGACCATTGTGACATTCCATCATTGCAGCAGTTAAAGTGCTTACCTTTGCCTATAGAGTGGGCTCTGCTTAGATGCCATTGCTAACTGGCGTTTGGACTGTGCTGTTTACCACTCATGCGCACGCCTGCACTTCGGAACTACAGCCACGCCAGTCGCCGCTCCCGGCGGTTCTTGTGGCCCATCCGCCAATGCACACTGCCCGAGCCCCCAGTGCTGCAGCCAGTGGGGCTGGTGCGGCGTCACTTCTGACCATTGCGGCAGCGGCTGCCAAAGACTGTGGGGTACCTGCTCGCGCTGAGTCTTAGGCCAGGATTCAAAGTCTGGCAGGATAGCTGTAGCCCAGTGCTTCAAGCAGCTGATACGTATGCATAGCATATGCTGTATACGCTATATATACTGCACCATGCAGGCGGCGTCTTTCCTCAGACGTTCTCCGAGCCTTGAAGCAATGTGCGATAGAGAGCAAGAAGGTGTGTAAATGCAATGTTGTAACATGTGGCAACATTGATACTGACAATGTGCAGCAGTACAGGCTAGGCTGCCTGAGGTGGTAGCCTCGCTTTGTCAGGGTGCCCCGGCGCATTGGGTGTACCTCAATATACTAGTATCAGCTCCATACTGGCTTGAACTCTGCTCGTTTCTTGACAGAATGCATGTATCTGGTCAGTACGGAGCGTATCTGGTCAGTACGGAGCGGCATTTGAGACACAAGGCTAGACGACCGCCCGCTGCATCACTTGCCATTCGCTGCACTGGGTTTACCTCGTGCAGATGTTGGCGAACCCCGTTCGACTTTGATCACATATGATGCCTTGGCATCTGCCAATAGCAATATCACGACATGCTTGACTACGATTCATCGACAGCATTAACAAAATCGAGGTGAGAGAAATTTTGGTGCATGTATCGGCAGCAACGCTCTATGATACCATTTAGCAACGTCACATCATGCTTGACGAGAGTGAATTACTGCTTTTTGCAACAGCGTCCATTGAGCAAAGGGGGTGAGAGGAGCCCATGGACTTGACATGCCCGCAGCGCTCTGTGACGCCATCAGCAACGTCACAACATGCTTGACTACGGACAGGTGGGAAAGGGGGGGGGGCGGAGCACGTCCCAGGACCTGCCTCACATCCCGCAAGCGTAGTTTGACACCCCAGGACCTGCTTTCGTTGACGTAGGCGCACGTCCCCAGGACTTGGGTCCTAAAGCACATCACGGGCACATGGCGAGCTGTATGAGGGAGGTCTGAACTAAAACTCCCAGTGCTGGGGTCTCGTTTTCGGGATGCGACAAACTTAAGCTCTCCCCGGAAGTGCAAACCAAACACCCGCCGTGCTCACAACTTGGCGTGTACGCACGGGGAGAGTGGAAAGAGCGTGCCGCCGGAGCTTCATGAGTGTCGTTGAGCATGAGGCGCGTCGTTGAACAGTAGCCTGATTGAAGCCTGGACCTCTGCTCAGAGCAAACCACACACCAGCAGCAGGAAGGTTAGCTGCCAGCTGGTGACAGCATCGTTGCGGAAGCTACCAAAATCAGACGCAATGCGACCCGTTGAGTCCACGCGCAAGCTTTTACGCTGCTCCTCATCACGGACTAACAAACGTTGTGCACTCCATGCTGCTCATGCTGCTCGCGATCATATTGGGCTCTTGGCACAAAGCTTTCCTGCAGCATCGATTTGGGGTTCGCATTGTACCACTGTGGCCTATACAATTGTGAAATCATCAATCGCACTGTTGCCTCGTAAACTTATTTATTGCAAATGCAATGGCGTGAAAGTATGATGTTAGTCCTCCATGCGTTTGAACTTGGTTTGGTACCCACTTGCACAGTTGTATCTCAGGAACTCATTACACTGTTGCCTCATAAACTCACTCATAGCGAAAGCAATAGCGGGCAGATCAGTTCTCAATATACCGTGCATCTAAACTTTGTTTTGTGTACCTCACTCGACGCTTGTGTGACGGCGGCTTCTAGGGCCTGTGCCTGCTGCATGCTTGCAGTGCTCAGCGGCTGGTCTCCGGTGCATGCTCATGGCCGCCTGTCATGCGCAGTGTCTTGACGGGTGACAGCTGGCACACTGGGTGTCAACGACAAGTTGCGGTTGCATGTGTTGAGCTGTAATCAGGTTATTTGTTGAGATTAGTTCGCTGCCGCTAGGCCTGAGGCCAGCGACTGTCACTGTCGCACTGCAGCATGCGGTGCTGCTCTGCACTTGCTCCTTGCATGTTTGTCACAGGCCACTTGCCCCGCGTTTTCCGCTGCAGGTGTTAAGCAAGGCAATTACAGTTTATAATGTGGACCTAGTGCCTATTGCTCATCCTTTGCAGCCCACTAGGGTCAGTGGTCCGGCAGCGGGTGCCTGCAGACAACGTCGTACTTTCAAGTACACAATAACTTCATCAGCACTGTACGTCACCAGCTTACAAGCTTGCACTGTTTGAGCAAATAATAAGCACGTATTGGATTGGATGTTGCTGCAATGCTATCAAAGCTTTTGAGCGAATCGGATGCCAGGACACTGCCACAGAATGAAGTACCAGGCTCTACACAGCACATGTGCTCGGCATGCACGGTCTGGGTTATTGTTGCCTCATTTTTTGAGTCATGGTACAAACGAGGTGGTTCTATTGGAGCTGCTGCGGGCACAACGGTGTTTTCCAACACCTTCGTGACTTTCAGAAATTTGCCGCATGCTGCGCGCGGCCAGTCAAGAACGTCATCATTGTCATAGACCATGTTTCAACTCAATTGGGGAAGCAATACATCACAAATGAAACCATGCCATGCAAATGCAACAGTCTCATGTGCAGAGTTTTTATGAGAAGCAAATGACACTCAAAAGGTAGAAACAACATCAGCATGTAAATGAACGCAACGGGGTGAACTTTCACCTATGACCGGAAGTTCGCTCGACTCCTCGGCTGCAAGCTTGCGTCCTGCATCTTACTTGTGTCTGAGAGCAACTTTGGTTCACAAGACTTGCTCCAAGCTCGCACAGGCGGTACAGACCAACATTCACGGCATCCAATGCCATGATGCACGCGCGCGAAGGATACTCACTTGGAGAGCTAGCTGTGGCGGTTGCCAAGGCCTCACGCTGTCAGTGTATCAAGCTCTGAGGCATCACACCATGCCAACGCTCTGCTGGACAAGGTGCAAAGCTGGTGCAGCTATCGTACGCCACCAGGGCGCTTTGCTGTGGCACAAAGAGTGCCCGCTTCGGGCGCGGCAGCAGCGCAGTTCTCCGCATATGCCGTGGCCTACCTGTCCCACTAGATATTTGGGCCAGCCTGGCCCAAATATGGGTACCACTTTTTGGGTGCTTCAAGTATGCTACTAGATAAGGAAAAAGCGTGACGGATTTGCTTGCCATGGCACTGCAGTGAATGTCGCAGCTAAGCACTTCACGGCCAAACCTTTTACTGCAGGCATTCATCATGAAGAAATGGCTGCCAAGGGAACGCAATGACCATGAAGCAATGACTGCCATGGCACTCTGGCACCAGGCTGCTTGGTAGCACCAAAACTCGCCGATAGGTGCTTTTGGTGCTGAGACTCACGTCCGTCCTGGTTCTGTCACATGGTGTGTAGTTTTGGTCTGTTCTGGTGCCAGAGCACAGTTACTGTAGACCAGAATAGGCACAGATGCAGGACTGAACTGCACCAGAATGGATGAACCTACCAGAATGTGGCAGATCACGTTCAGAATGGACCAGAATGCTGTAAATCTCCTTGTGTCAACCATGTGACGGTTTCAGGTCTGTGAGGCATCACTCACCAGTACCTAGGGATGCGAGCGAGCTTACACGTACATTTCTACGTAGACGTAATCTACGTAGATTCCGCCGTATGTGAGATCGCAATGTAAGCTTATATATAAGCTGTTGTGAGATGGTGTCCAGAGCTTGCTAAAAGCATCTGCCTGCTGCCTCTCTGGCCCAGCAATGACTATCATAGCTTACCCTGCTTTTGTAGTCGATGCGGTTGTATTTCAGGCAGCCTATACCACCCCATCGGCTAACCTCAAATCATGAAGTTGCACCTGTAACACAGAAACAAAAGCATCATAAACGAGCATGGCGGACCCTGGTGGTGGCAACTACGTAGATCTGGTGGCAATGGCTCGGGCAGCTGCTGCGGCACCTGCAGCCGCAACATGCAAGGTCAACGGCATCGCTTGCACGTGCCAAGGAGCGGTCATCAAGCTGCGAGGCTTGCAGCGCAGCAGCATAAGGACAGCTGGAGCCACGTGGAGGTAAGCACGGAGGGGCAGGGGGATTCAGAGGTGCCGAGGCTTGAATGCAACCACTGCGGCAGTTTCTCAGCCGTGTCGAATCCGGCGCAGTCGCTCAAGACTCATCTGACGGAGCGGGCTTGCTCTGGCATGCGCCGTGCAAATGCTGCGCAGGCAGCAGCAGAAGTAGCAGCAGCAGCACCAGCAGCAGCTTCACAGCAGCAGAGGGCGGCAGCAGTATCAGCCTACTGAACACCACCACCAATGCTAACAGTGGTGGCGGTTCCACCAAACGGAAGATGGGGAGGGGCATCAGCATCATGTGCGCATCCACGAACCAGCAGGAGGCTTTTGAAAAGAGCCTTGCTCGGATCACCTACCATTGCTACCGCAGTGTTGCGCAGAGGGTGGTGGGACGTGAACAGCGAGCACTTCCCTCACATCTCCACCGCCGCCATCAAGCTGTTGTCGTTTCACGTCACTAGCTGCGCTACGGAGCGCAATAGGTCTGTGTGGGGCAGGCTCTGCACCAAGACCACCAACAGGCGCCTGCTCGAGCGTGTTGCAAAGCTTGTCACCATTATGACGAGCAGCACAGGTGCTGCTGCGGCAGACGCGGATGAGGAGCTGCTTCAGCTGCTCTCATTTCATCTCTAAAGCACAGACATTTGCAATGCCATGCCAGTGTGAGTGTTCTCGATTCTCTGATGCAATACAAATTAGCATCGCATCCAACGTTGATAGTATGACACATATGTGGCATGAGTGCAACATTCCAAAACACGTGTCTGATGTAATGCTGCAGCTGCGCGCTTGCGTCTCTCATGCCTGATGACCAACTGCATCTTCAACATGCCTTGCCGCCCCCCGCCTTAAGCTCCATATACGCCTCGTGTAAGCTCTTAAGCCCAAATGTAAGCTCTTACGCCTTACATGCTTTGGCCATGTAAGCTTTGTCGCAACCCTACCAGTACCAAATCAGTTGGTCTGGCTCAAACCCATCATGTCAACTGTGTTTTGTTGCAGCATGATGCTGCTTTATTTTTTCAACTGCTTCTGACCTTTGTTCAACACCCTGTTCGGACATGTGCTCTCAAAAGCTGCTGCAGTACACAAGTGCTGCATCTGAAACACAAATGATTTGCTCGCCAGCGTCGCTGGCCTCTGCTTGAAGATGCCCACTTAGTAGCCTCTGAGATGAAGTGCGCGATTTTTGCTTGTTGTGCTGCAGCAGGGGATCGACCAGCCGTTGGAGAGCTTCGCTGTGGAGTCCAGCAATTGGCGGACTGCATGCAGCACTTTTGAAAGCCCAAGGCCAAATGCGCCAGCAACACTGCGCCGCTCCATCCCAGGCGCACTCTTGCTGTGTGTACATAAAAACTCATACCAGTATATACATACCAGTATATACATACCAGTTCACATACCAGTTCAGTACACGTTGATGTCTCCGGAGTGAGACAATGGGCTCTGTGTGACTATATATACCAGTTCATCCATACCAGTAGATACATACCAGTTCACTAGTGATTCTACTTTTGAACTGATTTTACATACTACTTCTATTATGCAAAGTAACAAAAGTCCACCAAGCGTCGTAGCGGCGCCATTTTGGGTCAGCCTCTTGACAACGTAATATATCAGGCAGCCTTTGAAGTCTAAATTCAATGTGGTCCAAACACACAACACAAGCACAACAGCATGCTGATGCAGTGCTATAGTGATACATGCTGGCATAGACTGGCGTAGGCTAGTATACACAACTTAGTAACATGTTGAGTAAGCAATACACAATTGCAGTATAGAGTGCTGGCACATGCACTGCTATAATCAATCAACTCCAGTGCTTATGTGGTGCCCTCCCGCAGCTCAAGCCCATGCTGGCGATTGCAATGGTGACCCGTAGAGACACAGTGCACCATGGTGCTGATACGTTTCAGCTGACTCTTGCGGGGATTGTCGATGCAGCCTGGCAAGTAGGGTTGCAAAAGTTCGTATAATGGCATATTCACCAAGAAGGGTCCGCAAGTCATCCCAAATGGCTAAACCACGCGAGCACTAAATGCCAAACATATACGCCATATGCTCACATACAGTGTGCCTTATGATGCAATAGTTTTCTTGGCGCTGAATTGACGTGGCAACATCTACACACGATGATTATATGGCAAGCCGGCAGGGCACGTGCAGATGATGAGGGGGCACTAGGGGGACACTAGCATTTAATTTACGGAGCACATGCATTCTAGTGATGTTACACCAGGAGCAGCTTTTCTCCGGTGTTCTGAATGCTCAAATTCATGTAATGATGGTATAACCTGGCGGCATGCTCTTTTGATTCATGCACAACTCTGCACCAGTGGCCATTGGCCGCTGTGGCAACACGACGAGTGGCCCATTAGTTGTAGCCGACTACGCTGATGCATAAGCAGCAGACATAGGGATGCGACGAACCTTAGACGTAGATTTCTACGTAGTTTGGAAACTACGTAGTCTACGCCGTATACGAAAAGCCATCTAAGCTTACATCTAAGCCTTTTCAAAACTCGTCTGCAGCCTGCCCTGCACGCTGCGTCTTGTGCCTGTGTGCATGTAGTAGTGGTGTAGGGCGCATAGAAGCAAGAGCTGCCCATGTAGGGCGGGCAACTGCTGGCGTGTCATCAACTTCAAGGGTGAAGTCTGGAGTGTTATTAACTCAACACAGCAGCAGCAGCAGCAGCAGCAAGCCACACATCTAATCGTCCGTGAGATGTCGCCGCCGGGGCTGCAGCTGGCAATGTCATGGATTTGATGGCAGAGGCGCAACGCGTAGCAGCTGCTGCTCCTGCTGCTGCCATGTTCAAAGTCAATGGCACGTGCTTCCCATACCAGGCCGCGGTCCGCAAGCTGCGCGAGGTGCAGCGCAGCAGCAATGACGAGCGATGGAGCGAGATGGAGGTGTGCACGAAGGGAGAGGGTGCGTCGATAAAATCCAAGCTCATATGCACACTCTGCAACGCCCTACTGTCGGTCTCCAGGCCGGCGCAATTATTAAGACTCATCTCACGGAGCGGCATGCAAAGGCCTAAAGCGCGAAGCTGCTGCAGCAGCTGCTACGGCCCAGGTAGCAGTAGGCAGTGGTAACGGCGGCAGCAGCAGCAGCGGCGGCGGCAGCAGCAGTGGCACTGTAGCAGCTGCTGCAGCTGGTGACTCCATCTGTGTCGTCCTTGGCAAGAGAAAAAGGCCAGTGGCATCTGCATCATGTGTGCGACGGCGCACCAGCAGCAGCTCCTCGAGAAGTTAATTGCTCGCTTCTCCTTTGAGAACGGCATACAAGGTTGCCTCGGCAGAGATGCGCAGGGGATGGGATGTGCATAGTGAGCACTTTCCGCACATCGCTGCCGCGTCTCTGAGACCACTTTCGTTTCATGTGACCAGCTGTGCCATCGAGCGCAATTGGTCCGTATGGGGCAGCCTGTGCACCAGAACTCCCAACAGGCCCCTGCTTGGGCGCGCTGAAAGCTAGTCACCATCATGACCAGCGGCGCAGGCGATGCGGCAGCAGATGCGGAGAAAAAGCTCTTGACCCTGCTCTTAAAGGAGGTTTGAGCAGTGCTTTGTTGGCACTTGAGAGACGCAGCATCGCTTTAAGTATATTTTCATTCACAACTACGCGGCCCTGAGGCGCATGCAACCTGCATAAATTGCTTTGATGCTGCTGCTGTATGCCTGTTGTGACTGTGATTGCACATGCCATTGTGTGTCAGGTCAATACCTATGTCCTATTGGGGCTTGAGAACCTCATATACGCTCATATACGCTCTTACACCTTAGAATCTAAGCTCTTACGCCCAAATATAAGCTCTAAGCTCTTACGCCTTATATTTAATTATCACATAAGGTTTGCGGCATCCCCAGATGCAAGGGAAATGCGCTTGACACGTGCAGCCCGTCTCCAGCAGCGCCTGCAAATCGCCATCCCGCCCGCTCCTTTGCTGTCAGCGCATGCAAACCTGCATCCCTGCCCACTACCTGAGTGCATAACCAGTCACACGCAATGCAACCAAATGCTAGTGCGACTTTTTTCAGAACAATGGGTGACTTACCGGAGCCAGTGAAGCCCGTCTCCGCAGCTGTTGCAGGTTGCTGCTTCAGTCCCCTTCTCTGCACTCGTCCCAGGCCGACCCCGCAGCCCTGGCCACCACACCCATGCCCAGCTCGATACACCGCCCCTTCACCGGCCCTTGGGCTGGTGCTGATGCGCTGTCAGCGCCGTCGCGCTCTCCACGCCAGTGCCCAGTCTCCAAGCTGCACAGCCATGCATTCGACATGCTGGCGACCTCAAAGTGCATTGCGCTGTTCTCCAGGAAGATGGTCGTCAGGTGCTGGTAAGCTGCTTAAGGCTCAGTGCGACGGTAGGGCTGCCCTCCGGCGGCAGTTTGACATCTCTGCAGCACATCACATGTATATGGCGACACGGGTTCATGTCCGCTGCTCCATTTGTTGCATGCTACATGTGTTTTGATTAGGCCAAAGTTAGAGCGCACGATCACAGCAGAGCACAAAGGGCCAAAGGAGCAGCAAAGTTGAACTTGGCCATGAACTGCACATCACACAGCCACACCGCTACGCTGTCTGACATGCCTGTGGCGAACTTCGGCCCCCAGCACGTCCTTTGCTGCATGAACTGCCCCATGAATTGCGCATCGCACAGCCGCGCAGCTACACTGTTGGACATGACGGACGGGAAATTCGCGCCCAGTGCATCCTTCAGCTGCATTAACTGCGCTATGAAATGCGCATCGCACAGCCGCACTGCTACACAGTTGGACATGATGGTCGGGAAGCTTGCCCCCAGCGCATCCTTCAGCTGCATGAACTGCTTCATGCATTGAGCATCACACAGCCTCCATCAGGAAAAAAGAGGTGTCGCTTTAGCCGGTGATTCGCCGGCGGGTGTTGGCAGACGCCTTCTGGTCACCATCCGCCGCTGCTTGGCCCCTGTTCGCCGGCGGATGCTGACAACTGCCATCTGGCAGGCTGTGTCAGCTAGCACTTCTGCCGGCGAACTGTGGCAAATGCAATATTGCGGCTGATGGTGGCGTATGTTTGTTTCCGCCGCCTGCATTTGCCGGCGGACAGCCTGCGTCTCGTTTGCCGGCGAACAGATTAGGCCTCAACGACGGTAATCGTGCTAGGGTTGTGCAGCAGCTAGGGTTCCGAGCCCTGACGTGGCATCCCCGTTTGCTCTTTTACAGCACACAAGCGCGGCGGGGCGCGTGCAGTGCACTAGGCATTTAGCTGTACCAATGCATCAATGGCTGGTCATGGTCGGCCTACCGCACGGGCTGCGTGAGCCACCAGAGGTCACGGTGGGGCCTGTTGCATGCAGGTACGACCTGAGGAACAGGAGCTTGCTTGCTGCTTCGTGTGGCTGCCAGCGGCGGAGCTCGACAAGCGAAGATTGACAATGCCACGGTGGCGCATCTACAGCATCAACAAACATCGTAGCTGATGCAGCCGTGTTCTTGGTTCATCGATGCAGGCGAGTTGGCTGACTCCCAAAGCATCCTGCTTTATGACCACACGGTAAGCCTCTAGCAGCGAAGCGTACGCCCTCGTTGGCTGTGTATTTCATGGTGCAGCAGTACTTACGGCCAGCAGAGCTGTAGATTTCGTCATGCTTTGTTGTACATGTTAATGCTGTCACTGCGGAAGCCCATGATGAGCAGCCAGTCCAGTCAAATCTTGCTAGCAAAAAGAACATCTTCAAGAGCCGTCACTTTCACCTGCTCTGCTTACTGAGTGAGTGAGGAGTGTTTGGCAATGCTGACTCAATGGCTTGACTTATTGTCGAAGAAAAGGTGCATTGCCATGCAGACCAACAAGTTGTCCAAGTTGTCAATTTGTACATGTGTGGAAACATGCAGGTTGTTGCTGCCTGTCTGCTGTACGGAATCATTGGATGAACATGTCAAGTGTCATGTAGAACCATTAACATATGCTTGTGCAGTGCCAATTCTAGGTCATACGTATAGGCGCCACTCTCTTTTCTGGGCTTGTAGCATTGGCAGTGCCTTGTTTGACGCGTTGATGACAAGCACAATGTAACTCTCTTATTTTGAATGATGTCACATTCCAAGTTGTCTGGTTAAGGTTCTCATCGCTGGTGATGCTCCCGCGTCGGCGCAGCTTATACAATTATTTCTGGCGTTTGCGTTTGTCATGCCATCAATCGCTACATCTCAGTCGTGTGAGCAGAATATCATGGGGTGTGCTTGGCTGCCCTTCGCCTGCACCTTTCGCGCGCCACAATTTACTGCCATCACAACAGCCGCTGCAATGGCGCTGGTTTACGTCCTGCCTGCCATGCATACTGCATGCCCCCCACTCTTTCTCCCCCCGGCGTGCGACAACTCCAATGCTACGGGCGTATGAGCAGCATGAGTTTGGCCATGTGTCAATATTGCGCCCGATATACCTGTGCATGATGCATGCATTTGCTTTGCTGCTTGGGGCTCCGTGAGAAAGCATGCGCATCCTCAGGCTCACATACATGATCGCTCTGTGGTTCATGCGCTCTGCCCTTCAGTGTGCTTTGGGAGGGAGCCTGCCGGGACTGGTGTCTGCCAGGGCGCAACAGGGGAGCTGCTGGACGGCACCCTGTACGGCGTGGACGAACGTCTGCTGATGCACAGGTGTGTGCTAATGGCCGGGCAGAATCATTGTACATCAGTCAGCTGCGTTGCACCATGTACTGCTGAAGCTGACAGGCTTGTACATACATATACACACGCTTCATTCATGCTTGCTCGCATGGTAGGCATGGGTTGGCGTGATCTCAGCTAGCATGTGGTCAAGTACTGCTGAGCCCTGGCCAAACAGCAAGCGTACGTCAGGAAGCTGATGAGAACACTCATTGTGCGCAACACTTGAGATTTGCTCAAATGGCGTACTTGATGCTTCGCGGTCTTGATGTTGTCAATCAGCTGATATCTGTGTTGCACCTTTGACACTGACTCAACTTGCAGAGGTGTGTGTTTTCACTCTAGAGTGATACACCTAAGCTGGCAGAGCCCTGCCAGGCATTGCATGTCATGTCTTGCTATTGGGAGTTTATGAACACATCAGCTTGGCTGTGCCAACTTCACATTTTACACGTCCTCACCCTTCAGTCCTTGCAGGCTGTGTCTGGCATGGTACTGTGGC
>JAFCMP010000319.1:0-21389 GCA_017506865.1 Tribonema minus | reverse complement strand
GGGGCAACAGTATGAGGATGCCTGAGCCGGTGGCCAAGGCGGATAAGATGGTGCAGCAGCGTCCTCATGCGCGTACCGCCGACTTCTTCGGCTGCGCTTGCTCCCAACGCGTGCGGCTAGCCCTACTGGGTCATTATACTCTATTATGATATATGGCTGCCATCACTGGTGTCGGCGTTGCGGGGTTAGCACCCAGGCCAGGCCCTTGTGATGTCTGTACTGCTAGTGTTCTGTGTGTGATGAGCGTTAAGGATTCACCTCGTGGCAGTGCTGGATCTGCTATGAGCAGCCGCTGCGCAGGGGAGCGACCTGCCGCGAGCATCAATGAACCAGGCGTCAATATGCACAATGACGTTTGAGTGCATCTGATTCAGTCCTGCGTCTGTGCGTGTCTCTGCTGCACGAACTCACAATCTGATGTAGCTCAAACATCACGAGCGCTGCCACCTGATGTTGATTGCGTGCGGCTGTCGCTGCCCCTCGATTGCACTGATTGCGCTTCTCCGACGTTGTGCCCCCTTTGGAATCCAGAAGTGGCAGCAGCGGTTCTGTTTCTATGCCATATCCTTGCTTGCTAGCATACAAAGCCCAAAGCTGGCTGGCAAAATCGACGTTATGATTGCAAGCTCATAGGCATATCGCTAATGACTCTTTCCCTTGTGTGGCGTTGTAGCAGTTTGACGTTGCATGTGGAGTGTACAGTAGCACGGCGTATGTGTGAGTTTAGACTGGTCGGTTTGCGCACGAGCTGCCAGCACAGTCAAGTCAGGTGGAGACATCAATTGAACGAGTTCAAGTTTATTGCTGTCCTGTGATTTGTCACGGAATGCATGTGCACTCGGTGCAGCTCTCCTTCTCCGAAGTGAGACTCGAACGCAACACGCCCTTCCCCCCCCCCCCCCCCCCCCCCCCCCCTTCAAACTGCAGTCAACATTACATATCCAAGCCCAATTTAGAGTTGCCCTGCCGCGAGGCACACTGGTCCCGTCTTGAAGCAGCATAATGCAGGCCTGGGTCACCTTTGACAATGCACAGAACCGAGGACTATGCCAACGCGTCTGAATCAAATCTATAGGAATAATGATCACAGGGATCAGGCGCTTGTGCTGAAAGAACTGGTCTTGGTGCTGCAGGAGGTCCAACCCACCCCAACAAACCCCACCCAAGCCTAACTCCGTCCCCACTATTCCGTTCCGCTGCACCAACGCGCCCAAGCTACCACCTCTCCGCGAGCAGGCCAGCTTTAAGGTCACCCACCCATGTCGCTGCCATAATGGTCACAACTGCATTCAGGCCAGGATACACAAACCACTGGGTACCAGGCACATTGGTGTGTCAACGGAGCAGCAACAACACACACACCTGCTGTAACAGCAGCAGTAGCAGCTGCAGCGGCAGCAGCACCAGCAGGAGGAACAGCGATAGCGGCAGCAGCCGCAGCAGCAGCAGCAGATTCAGCGGCACCAGCAGCAGCAGGAGCGGCAACAGGCTGAGCAGAGGTGGCGCCAGCAGCAACACCGGCGACCGCGCCAACAGCGGCAACGGCAGCCGCACTCACCACAGCAGCAGCGGCCAGCTCCGCCAGTGCTGCTACAGACGCTGAGGCGCGCAGCCACTGTGCTTCTTGATGGTGGCAGCTTCGCTGCCTTTGCTGGCGCAGCTCCTCAGCCGCGTGTTTGCGCCGCTCCATGATGGCGGCGAGCGCGTCGCGCTGCGTCGTGCGGACGCCTCCTCCATAGGCCACGCGTCCGTTGCCGCGAGCATGGTTTCTTGCTCTTGGCGTACGCTGTGACTGCGGTCGAAGATCCTTGCCCTAAGCATGACTCTGCCTGCTGAACGCCACATTTCAGCCCGCCGGGCCAAAACAGTTGGGTTAGCGCGGGGTCAACCCCCAGGTAACATCCACCGGGCGCCCACGAACACTTGCAGTCGCCAAAGCGCGCCTGTCCCTAGGGCACGTGACAATGTACGAATCTGGCACAGTTCCTGAACTAGTTGGTATATGTGTATGTATAGCTTTCCACTTGCGCAGGATGCGTGTTCACCAGCGACGACCGGCGGTTTTGACAGCTCGCGCGGCTGAACTATCAGGGCAGACAAGCACCTGCCCAGAGCGTCCGTGAGGCTGCCACCTGCCCGCAAGTTAGTGACACACGTAAGACGTATGCACTCCCAGCTTGGCGCTTGCGCAGGCTGCGCGTTCACCAGTGGCGACCACTGTTCATCACAGCTCGAGGGTTAAAGGGCCAGACAGGACAAGCGCTGAGCTGAGCGCGAGCGCCGCCGCCAGCTGCCAGACAAACTATAGACACATGTAGGCTTCACAAATCACCAGCATGGCGCTTGCGCAGGCTGCGCGTTCATCAGCGGCGACCGCCAATCATGACAGCTCGTGTGTTAAAGTACCAGACGAGACATGCACTCAGCTGAGCCAACAGCACCCGCCACCAGCTGCTGCAATGTTGCCAGTTACAATGCGCGTTTCAGGCACATGCAGGCTAGCTTCAAGTTGTTTCTTACCAGCTTGACGCCTTTTATGCCCATATCAAAGGCTAGCCTCACGTTTGACTGTAGCCCACTCGAAGAACTCCAAGGTGCGGATTGGCGTGAGGCCGTGGCACGCATTATAGCAGCTAACGACAATCACGTTGCGACCGAGCACCTGTTTGTGCAGACTTGTTACCCGAAGGTTTGAAATGTGCTGGGTATGTCTGCAGGAAGGGCATGTTGATTGTGGAAACTTCAAGTCTGCAATCGACAAAGTCTTGGGGCAGTTGCGCGTTCAGTGTACCCGTATGGGATCTGAAATGTGTAGTGTTGGCCGAATCCGTATATTTGACCCGACAACATAATGTATATAGCCGTACATAACGCATGTATCCGTCCATTTGCCGTATGTGACAACGCCAGTTGCCCGTATCTCACTTCAAACTTCAACTTGAATTTGCAGAATGCATAGAGGGTAAATGTGAAGGATGTTTAACGGCCAAACATTAACAGAAAGAAGTGCAGAGTGTGCAAACATGCGCATCAGATGTGGCAATTAGTACGCAGGTAAATGCAGACCGACATGTGCCACTGGCAAGCCCACTGCCAGCGGCGCGCTGTGCTGTCAATGTCAGGTTACGCGCTCTCCAGCGCGGCAAGCACAACTTACTCATCGGCGGTAATCTTCTCTTTGCTGTCATCGTTGCCAGCTATGTACACAAGCTTCCCGCCCCTCTCCAAGGCCAGCCTGCTGCGGCACTTGGGGTACACCCTGCCCCAAAGTGACCAGTTGCGCTCGCGCGCTGGAGCATGCAGTTACGTGGCAGGAGAGCACGCGCACTGCCACCTTGCTGATATGCGGGAACTCTGCTTTGCCACATGTCTGCCACCAGCCGCGGCGCATGCGGGCTGCGGCAACAGTGACATTGCCCGAGTCGAGAGTAGTGCGCCTGGTGGGCACCGGCAAGTCATCGCAGAGCTCAGGCTTCAGTGCACACAACTTCAACTCTGTGAGCTCTTGCAAGATGGCTGCCTCATTCTCAACCCCTCCTAGCTGCACCAAGCACTTCTTCACTGCTTCAAATTCAAATTGTTCGAGCTTATAAGTATACTGAATGGCAGAAACCACTCCCCCTTCTCCAGCTCCCAGTAGATGGGGTCTAGCGGCCATGCAGTTGGCATGAGCGTGTCTCTGTGCACCTTGTATCGCCGCTCAAAGAGTAGCAGCACCCGCTCCCGCCCTTGGCCAGCATGCTCCCCATCAAACGCCGTCGCGTGCGCCAGCAGCTCTGGCCTGCTGCTGCAGCTGCAGCTTCGGCTGCCGCTAGCTGGGTGGCTGCTGCAGCCCTGCAGGACTTGCTCTCGAGGTGCTCCTGCGCTGTGCGGCTTGGATTGGAGACCTTCAAGGTGCCAGCCCAGCGCTTGCACACCAACTGGACTTTGTGAGCAGCCTCATCGAGTGCGACCTTGAATGACACCCACTATGCAACCCGACCAGTCCTTTTCTGGTGGTGCATAGCGTATTGTAGGCGTCCCTGGCCTTGCCGGCTGCAGGGTGCACCATGCTTGCGTAGTGTGCCCCTCCCAGTGCCCATATACGTCATCCGTAGAAAGTTTCAGCCACTATACGGTATGTACCATGTATATACGTATGTTATGATACGGTCGTATATACGTAGATGCCAACCCTAGAAATGTGCTTGCACGTGGGATGCCGTACACAGGACAGTCGCGTCTAATGTTGATGGTTTATTATGTGGCTCACACTCAAAGAACATGTCCGCCGACAAGAATGCCACCGCCGCCGCCGCTCTCATTGCACACATGACGAGCGACCCCACTCTCGACCCGGCCGATCGCGACGCGGTCAACGCCGCCATTTTCCATTGGGCCTCTGAGCAGGTGCAGGTGCATGCGCGGTACAAGGCCCTGCTAGCGGAGGGTAGGCAGGGAGACGCAGCTCAAGTAAGGGCTGATAACGGCGGCTTCGTCAACGGCGCTGCAACGCTTGAGTCCGTCATCACCAAGGCCCGCCGCACGCTGCCTGAGGGCAGCGCATGGGCGCGCCATTGCTATGCGCCGGCGCTAACAACCATGGTGAATGATGCGAGCGCCGCCAGGGTTGACTGTGCCTCCCCGAGCCGTCTTGAATATTGCACTGGCGAGATAATTAGGTGGGCCACTGAGCAGGCGGAACGCGCTGATCACCCAGATGCCGAGAAGGTCGCGCTGGCACTTGGGGCGCTCGGCGGCAGACGCGCCAAGGAGGTGCTGTACGGCAGCGAGCATCCGATGCGCAAGGTCGGCGAACACCGCGTTGCCGCCGTGCTCTGCGTGAAGGGCAGAAAGCGCGAAGCTTCGGAGGAGGAGTTCGACACCATCATCCCGGCCGATCTCTACCTGCACGCCGTCGCCTTCGTGCGCAGTCGCATCCCTTGTGAGACTGTTGCCGACGTCAACCGCGCGGAAGCACGGATGCTCAACCGCATGGAGAGCACCCCTCTTCTGCGAAAGTTCAAATCCGCGTTCCTTGATCACTTCAAACATCGCCAGAGGGCACGCATCAACCTCATGAGGACGCTGTACGCCACGGAGATGACAAAGGGATCTCAGCGATCGCTCGTCGACACCGCAAGGGTGCTGTGTCACCGCCCTGTCAGGCACGCCGCGAGACACTACGATCTGATTCGGGCAGTCGAGGCGGACACCTCTGAGCCCGCAGCCGCCGAGCTGGAGCCGGTCTGCTCGCCCTGCGCTACGTTGGCCACCGCACAGGACAACACCGTCGCAGACACACTTTCAGATGCGGCCCAGGACGAACACGTGCCGACCAGGGCCGTCAAGCGCCAGAAGACAGCACCCGCTATGCGTATCAAAGACGCCGTCACCGTTGTCATCCTGTGCGCCGCTATGGCTGCGCTGAAGAACAACGGTCACACCAAAACCCAGCTGCCGCCGTACTGACACACTGGCACTAGCCGAGCGCCTGATGACTTGCGCTGGCGAAGTGGCTGCTGCCGTGTCACTGGCGTGGAGAGGCTGCGAGGCACACCTGCGCGGCAAATGTTTC
Organism: Tribonema minus; assembly: GCA_017506865.1. Lineage (NCBI taxonomy): Eukaryota > Xanthophyceae > Tribonematales > Tribonemataceae > Tribonema > Tribonema minus. Next base: position 15,832 of record JAFCMP010000319.1, on the reverse strand, counting down.
CACAAAAAAATATCGTGTACAAGTCCTCTGAACCGTGCCTGCCGCCTAATGCAACTGGAACAGGTCATGCCTAGCCCAGTCGGACATGACGTTGCTTGGCAGCGCAGGCTTGAAGCGGGAGCACCATCCAAGCGGCCGAGGCACAAGGCGCCGCTGCCTCACCTGCGCGACAATTTGGTCAGGCGCATTCGGCGCGAGGGACGCCAGATCAGCGAGCACCTGAACACCGAATACCACCGTAAGCGCTATGCAGACATGTCCCCCCACATTCAGGGCCTGCGCACGGCACAGTCGCAGCTGGGTATGCTACTGCACTGGATCCGCTGGGAGCGCACATGGTCAGCGGTAGGATCCAAAGCGTCTTTCTACCAGGGCTGCACCATAAGGCAGGCACTTGAGGGCCTCAGGAGCGACGACCGCCACCGCGAGCTGGAGGACGAATGCTGAACACTTTCGCAGTCAGCGACGTCTCGACTCTAAGTGTCGTCACGCACAGTGTGCGAAGCAAGCCACAGTGGCATATGCCAGTCTCGCGTCACATGCGTGTGATGCGCCAAGGCCCGTCAGTCAGTGTCTCAATATACTTGTGATACCACTCAACATTCTTCGCTGCTTTCGCGCCCTACGCTTGTGTTTCTGTCTGCCTTGAAATTTTCCTGCACCTCAGTCTAGTGACAGAGTACCTTCGAACGCAAGAACGTGCTCCCGCCTGCTCCTGCAACTGCTACTGGTAAAGGTTTGATGCGCTACAGCACTCCAACCATGAATGGCGCGCGCGTGCTAAAGCCGCTCATGCGAGCAATGCCCACACTCTACCTCAGCCCCGATCGCGCTGAGTTATATACTGCGTGCGACGCTCACCATGCTCCCTGGTACTCGTCTGCCATGGCGGTGACACTGCTCCGGCGCGAGTGCATCACAGCTGGCGACTGCTAGGTGCTACAGAGCATGAGACATCCAAATGCCGAGGCATCGCGCAGCGCTGTGTGCGCACGGCTGCTGCCGTCACAATGTTCACGCACCCCGGCCTTGCGTCCACTTCGAGAGCGCGCTACGCGTACTTGAGACTCCAACAGGCCATGCCATCACAAGCTGCAGAACCGCGCCAGCAGTAGACGCCCGTCAGCACTGCGAGCTGGGGTGAATTGTTGTGCGCGTCCATCACCAACGCGATATCGCGGAGCAGCTGCGCATTCTGCTTCGCCAAACTGAGTGCGGCCGCGTGCAGAGGATAATGTGTGCCTGCACACCGCTAAAGAGTGCTGGGTCCGCGTAAAGTTACAAGGACCTCGGGAGGCCTGGGCAGAATCAGCTCGCAATGACGGTGAGCAAGCTGGCAGCCAGGTTAGAATGCCAGCTACACTTAGTCTACAGGCTCCGAATGGCCTGACCCGCACAGCAAACGCAGCAGCATCAAGCCCTGCAGCAGCAGCAGCAGGGGCAGGCCGGGTGGCAGGTCAGCGCTCTGGTGGCAGTAGCGGCAGGCGTCAACAGGAGGGGGAAGTGGAGACAGTAGCAGCGGCAGCACATACAGTGGTGACCCTGAACCACCACCCTGGCGGTGCTGGCGGCGAGCGAGATGGCTGAGTGTAGGATGTGGTTGCCACCTTTGGTGGGCGTGATGGTGTTCAGAACATCGAGACGGAGGAGTCCATCATGCCACTACTACGGCCTCAAGAGCACCTTTGTGGCCACCAGGGACATCCAGACGGGCAGGGACTGCTCACGCGGTATGGACCCTCACTGAGCGCCGGAACACCGTGGAGGCTCCGAGTGGGAGTCCGCCACAGACAGAAGGAATTTGTACGGCAGTGCAGGCGCTCGTTGCTGCTCAGCATCAGATCAAGTCTGTGCCCAGCGCCGCCCGGGAGCTGCGTGCATTCAACGCATGGTAGGCATTGGCGCGCGGCCCGATAGGTAGCGCCAAGTACTGCAGGCAGTGCCATTGGCTCTCCACTGCCGACTCAGACGGGGACCAGGCACACAGACGCACGATCAGTGTGTGGTACACTGCGCTCGAAGCGCTACAATGCACAGCTTATAAGCTACCAACACATGTGCGCCAATTTCCAATCGCGCTCAAACATTGAGAGGAATGGTTTGCTTGCTCTATTGAGTGTGCCCACCGGGTGGTCTGTCACCTGCAGCATCTTGCCGTTGCCAAACCCTTGTCGCTCTGGAGCGGCCACGGCAAGGGACCGTCGTCAATGGTCTCGCAGGGCATATCCGGCGTGCTTGCTGTATTGTCGTTTGAACATGTGTCGGCTGCCGTGCGTGCACGCCGTGTCCTAGGTCACCGACGCCCTGCGGGCCGCTACCTTCATCACCCACTCGTTGTTGCCTTGCCACTCCGTCACGTACTTTTGTCGGTCCGCCACCAATGTCACTTTCAGAAGATCGCCCCGTAGCCACAACTTGTGCGGAAACTCGTGTAACTCCACAAGGCCATCCCGGCGCTCCTGCTTCACAGTATAGATTTCCCTCGAAAACACAGCTTCGTGACTAGATTTGAACTGCCCTATTTTTTTCAGCGCCTTCTTGGTGTTGTCGAGCGCCACTCTGTCTACACGCACAGTACTGAGTGGCTCCAGCTTCGGGTTGAACCTACGATTTACGTCTCTCCCTGCGGCCAGCCGTCGCAGGCGTTCTCGCACTGCAGCTAGTACTGACGCGGGACAAGATGTGTCGGCGAGGTCTCGCGGTCTCTTGCCAGTGGCGCTGTGGATGCTGCTGTTGTACACCCTCAAGACTGCGTTCAGCACTTGCTGCACTGATATCTGTTTGTTGTCTAGGATGGAAAAAAGCATGGTGACGATCGTTTTGTTGGAGACCTCGGCCAGCCCGTTGCTCAACGGGTTCGCTGCAGTGGAGAGAATCTGCTTGATGTGCCCGAACCTTCCACGCACTGCTGTGAATTCTCGCCCTGTGAATTCTTTACCATTGTCGCTGCGAATGGCGCCTACACGTACACCAGCTGGTAACGAAGAGAGTATCGAATCCATGGCAGCGGCCACGAGAGGTCCCGATTTGCGGGCCAGTGCCCTCGCGTAAATTATCTTTGTGAACATGTCTGCGACCACCAGCAAGAACTTGGCCTGCCCGGCACGGTCAATCTGGGTCAGGTCACATACAAACACCTTGAATGGGCCCGTGGAGACGGACGGCTTGGCCTTTTGAGTTCGCTTGCGGTGTCGATATTCCTGGTGCACTTGATGCGTCGCCAAAAACCGAGCTACCTGCGACGCACTGATCCCCCAGTATTTTGTGCGCATGTACGACAGCAGCCGTTGGCGCCCCAGCGATGCTGGCATGGCGGCGAATTCTCTCTCCAGCACATCGAAAACCAGTGGCTGTGCGACGACGACTCTATTCCTGTACAGGGGGATGCCGTCCTCGATCTGCAGTCCGTCAAATGGAAAACGAGCTTCAATGTCGGCGAGGTCCCGGAATTTGAATCGGGCCAGCGTGAAGTCTCTGCGCTGCTGCTCCGGGTCGGCAGATGGCCTGTCTCCGCTCAGGTCTTGCGCTTTCGCTATCGTCTCTTCGGCCATGGATCTGTCGTGGCTTGCACAACAAAATAATTTGCAAGATGCCTCGCGTGACCATGAGCGGCCAGACTGAGTGTGCAATGCAACCCGGCGGCGCAGCGCTCCAAGCGTTGCTGCGGCAACCTGGCTAGTTCAGGTTTGCAGCCCTGCGTTCACTTCTATTGTGTCCCAACGGGATCCACTCCGCTCATCCGCGACCCTGAAAGCCAAAAAGCAACCGAGCACCTATGCTACATTGAGGTCAGTCAAGACACCCAAATTGATCAGGATCAATATCAACTTCAACAAGTGACCAGATGCCCCTGATATAGGGCTACAACATGACATAACCCAACTTCAATACCACTTCTGCCCTGGAGGCTTTACTACTGGACAAGGGTCTCGGTTGCTTTTGGCTTTCAGGGTGGCAGATGGGCGGAGCGGATGCTACCATGATGGCATGATGATGGCATGCGTTGTTTAGCACGCTAGCCATGCAGCACCCTCCTTGCTCAAGTCCCTGCAGCCGCTGGGGACCGCAACCAGCGTGTGCGCTATGCCACTGCAGCCCGCTCAACGCCGCACGACGAATGCGATGGCCATGTTGCTACAAGCAAGGACAAGACCATGCTTGCGCAGCTGCTAGGCTGCGACAATCTGCCAGTCTGAGAGACGTGCAGTGCATGTTCAGTGCAGACGCGGCGCATGCCATGCAGTACACGCAGTGCATGTGACTTCAGTCACAGACTTGTCAACTGTGATAATCGTGTAAGCATGGGTCAAGCACTGCACCTTTCCGCGCACAGTTCTGGGCACAACATTCCAGTACACCGGTTGACTTCTGAATCAGTCACGTCCTCTTTGTATGCTGCATGGTAGACGCACCGAAAACAGGTAGACGTACTATCGCGTCCATGCCGTTTGTAGGAAACAATGTCTGACTCACCTGACCTGAGCTGCAGCGCACCGGACGAGTGGCGCAATTACCAATGTGCCTCACACGGCTGTGTGAAACCGCCTGCATAGCACCTTGTCGCCGGCCGTCCACTCTGCAACTGCTGCTGTAGCCTGAGTACGTGCATCGGCCTCGCGCAACGGCCGTCTGTGCGGCAATGGTCACCGTGCACCTGGTTGCCGTCCGGTGGTGACGCAAGCTGCGCCGCAAGCGGCGACGCAGCCGGCGACCTCACCAAAGTGTCGCTGCGTGCCACTAGCGCGTTAGCGGTGCGGCGGGCAGCTCAAAACCACGATCGGTCAGCGTGAAATATTATATGTTGCTGCTGGCATCCCTGACAGAGTCCACGGGCTGAAAATGGAACTGGCTGATATCCCCGCCGCCATTCGCATCGATCTCGCTTCGGGGATGGGCAGCGTGCTTGATGTCATACGCCTCGTGAATCCTGAAATACCCTCAAACCAGGCGTCTTCCACCTTCAAGAGGCTGGCAACAGAGTTGCCAGACGTGGCGTCGTCCTGCCGCCAACTCCGAATCAACGGCAATGGCAAACTCACTCCGTGCGCTGACGCACGAACGCTAGTGGAAATTGTTTGGTCGCTGCCTGGCAAGCCAGCACGCACATTTCGGCGTACTTCGGCGACGACTGTGTGCCGCGTTCTTGGCGGGGATGTCAACTTGGTCGATGAGATTGAGGGGCGGTGCCGTGCGCTGCAGGCGACAGAAGTGGGTCGCGCCGCGCAAGACTTCCTGATCGGTGACGGAAGCGTCCAAGTGTCGAGGGACCTGCCTGCGGAGCTACAGTTGGCCACTCCCGAGCAGCGGACCTTGTTTGTTGCGAGCTGGATGCATGAGCGCAGACTGGCGCTGATCGACCGTGAGAAGACTCAGCAGCTGGCTTTGATCAAGAATGGTTTTGACCTCCTCGGCAGTTTCGGTGTCGCTGACGCGCGTGACAGGATCGCCTTCGGAGACCTGGTGCGCCGCGTTGTACAGCCCCCTGCGCATGATGACGGCGCACTCATTGTCGCACGGCCGATGAGCGAGGATGACCCAAGCGTGGCGACACCCTTGGCGCACGTTGCACACCGAGGCCCCGAAATAAGCATGCACTCGGTCGCAGCCAAGATGGGTGTCCGCATCAAGGCAGGCACCGAGTGTTTGATCGGGAAGAAGGTGAAGGCTTTGTACGCCATCAAGTACGGCACGGCTGCGGCTGCGGCGATCCCAAAGCGAAGTATTCCTTTTCGGGGCCAGATATTCGCTGAGAACACATACTGGAAGCGCGATCAGGACCTCATGGAGGAGGCGATCCGCACGGTAACCATGCTGAACCGCTGAGACACAACAAGTGCCGATTGTCGACTCTGTCAGGTTGCCTGTGCAGGGCGGGTCGTCCTGGTACGCCGCTGCCACCGCTGCTTCTGCTGCAGCAGCTGCTGCTGCTTGACACGGCGAGCACGATGTGTCTATTCGGGCTGGCACTCGCACTGTTATAGTCACTCTCTTCGTGCTGTTGCTTGCCCATATGGATGCCACTGGCGCGTCGGGGCTAGGGATGCGACGGAGCGTATGCGTATATGTCTACGTCGATGACGTCTACGTCGATTACGCCGTATATGAAAAGCCCATATAAGCTTATATATACGCTCATGCTGAAATGGCCTTAAAACGTGCCATTGCTGTTGCTGCTGCTCAGTTGTGCGCTGTGTCAACTCCTACTACTACTCTCTGTGCCCTCTACAACCTCTGGGGGCCGTCTTATTTTCGTCACAAACTGCACAGTTGAAGTACGAAGTTTTGTGAAGTTTGTGTTTGATGGCAAAGAAAGACAGCCAACAACCTGTGCCTCTGAATCAGTGTCACGCAGCCAACATGGCGCCACCGGCGCCTGTGCCGATACGTGTTATTGACTAAGTAGCCGAGGCGCAGCGAGCTGCTGCTGCTTCTGCCCCCAGAGAGTTCACGGTGAACAACAAGAGCTACACCCTGGCGGCGGCTCTCGAGAAACTGCGTGAGCTGAAGCGCACCAGCGAGAAGGACTGGTGGCGCTACCTAGAGGTCTGCACTGCAGGAGAGGGAGATGCAGCGGAGCCCAAGCTGAGGTGCAATCACTGCGACGACCTGCTGACGGTGTCCAACCCATCTCAGTCAGGCAGGACCCACCTGACGACGCGGGCCTGCAAGGGACTTCGGCGTAATACTATTAATGCTGCACAGGCGGTTGTGTAGTGCAGGGACATGGTAGTACTTAGACTGCAAGTTTAACGCATCGCTAAGTTCAACTTCAACTGTCTGTGCATAGTAAGTACAGCTCTTGCTGTGTTTCCTGTTGCTTTGCGCTGCTTGTGTTTCACTGATTGATGAGCACAGTGACAACTGTACAGTCATGATGAATGTGACGTATGCGATGCATGCCTGCGTGGGTACCTTGTACAGTGTAGTAAGGGTTAGGGTAAATGTACCTGCTAGAAAGGATCCTGTGTGCCATTTTTGGAGCCATATACGCAGCCATGTACGCTTATACGCCCCAATATACGCATATACGCCCCAATATACGCATATACGCTTATACGCCGTATATGGTCGATCCATATACGCTTTGTCGCATCCCTAGTTGGGGCTCAGCCCAGTACTGGGTAGAGCCTCCAAAGCCATGACGGCAATTGTGGCAATAAATGCAGTGCGCCTGACTTATTTTGTATATTGGTGTAAGCATTCTTCATCAGATTCTGCAGCTTCTTGCGCAGTGGCCTGTGAGGTGGTCACTCTTGTGGGGGGCCACATTCAATGTTTTGCCATACTGTTGCTGTTATGTTGTTTGCCTGCAAGTTGTCTCTAACTTCACACTGTCGCTCAGGCTGGTTGTGCGCCGCTGAGTGCGGAACGGTCACTGTGGACGACTAGTTTAGCTGGTTGCATGAGGCTGAGTGTGTTTGATGAACTGATGGTCTTGTATTTATAGCTACCAGGGTTGGCCCGATTTGTGGGACGTGATCAATGAACTCAGTCTGGTAATGAAAACAATGTGCAGGCTAGGCAGCTGCATAGAAGTGAACCAGAGAATGCATAGGACACCATGCCTCTGTAGGTGCCTTTACAAGTACAAGTCATTCAGTATGTGCATCATCGGGAGCGGACTAGATACACTGCTAGACTGAGTGTGTGACAGTCGTGCCTGCTGTGAAACGGACACAAAGACTGCTGAGCTCAGCACGGTCGCAGGTGAAGCCACGGTCCCAGCGCACACCTCACACTGCTGCTGCTGATTATGATGCTGCACCAAGTGCTGCACATGCGCTGCTCCTGGAGGGCCACTGTGGAGCGCCGCAGCTGGCACGGTCTCAGCGGGTGCCTCGAGATCTCCAGGGCTTTTCGCGCCCTGGTCACTGACAGGGCGAGATGGTGCTTTTGGTGCTTCTCATCTGGCGCCCCTTCTTCCCGGCAGGGGGATGGCCAGCGCCGATCAGTGCCGCACTGCGTGGCATGCAAAGTTGTCGCTCTCAAAAGGCGACTAACGCCCCACTGCTGGTAACCGCATCTTCTCGCCCGTCCGGGCTCAAACCTACCGCAGAGCCCGCTAATGCCCAACAGCAGCAGTAGCAGCCTTATTGCAGGACCGTGCACAAGCCACCTCACTCAGTCTGGCAGGTGCACATGGGAACATGATGGTGAAACACTGTCGACTTCGTTGATGCCCTTACAGGCCCCGTTGTACTGCGTCGGGTCCTTCAGAAAGGCTACTGCGTCTGTGCCGTGCAGGGCAAGCACACCTGTGCTGCAGCGCACCGGACCAGTGGTGCGATCATCACTTCCATCCTAAAAAAAATGTTGGTATGCGATCAACACGGCACATGACTTCACTAGCACTCGCCGAGTTGCTGCAGAAGGATAGTCTAAGAGACCCCAAGTTAGTGGCCGGTTGCCTGCAGCAGCACCACCCCGGCATCTGTCGCGATGACACGCTGTGCGCGAGGCGCACATGGCGCAAGACCTGTGGCGATGACGTGGGCAAGAACAGCAGTACCTACAAGGCAGGACTGAACAAGGTCGTCGAGCGCGCAGAGCAGATGGCGCGCGGCGCCACAGGCCGTGAGGAGAGAGCATGTGCAGGGCGGGTTAAGGAGCGCGTCATCGCCTTCGACGAGCTAAGCATCTGCAATCAACGCAACCTCAAGGCGAGCGGGCGCCTTGAGCAGACCGCGGCAAGGTCTTACACCGGCAGCGTCGTCATGGACCGCATGTTGGCGGACCTCGTGCGGGTGCCTGAGTCGGCAGAGCTGCCTGGTCCGCCAGCAGGCACCGCGGCGGTAGCATCAGCATCAGCGTCAGCAGGTGGTGACCCGGCTACGGCACACCAGCTTCACACGCAGGGTAATAGTTGTGCCGCCGACAGATTGAGTGCCGCGGCGCGAGCTCTGATGGACGACATGCTGGAAACGGTAGACTACTCTCGCCCCAAGGTGTTTGAGCTGGTGTGCGCGTTGGCGTTCATGTGCGGCCGCAGCCTGGCTGAATTGATGGCAACGGGCCAGTTCAGCGCTGCGGAGAGGGAGCGCCAGCGTGCACCATACCCGCGGGTACTCTTCCAGGCCAGCCCAAGCAGCAAGCCGGAAGTGATTCTACTGCTGTGCGGATCCCACAGCTTCCTCAACGGGCTGAAACGGCTACGGAGCATGAAACAGGTGGCGTCAGCGGCGTCGTGCAAGAACATCAACTCGCGCTTCTGCAAGAGCGCAAACGCTGCGGCCAAGACTGTGTTGGGGGTGGCCTCCAGTGCCTTCTCTGACGTCAGGGCTCTCTATGCGGGGCTCACCCTCGCTCTGTACGGCAGCGCCAAGACCACCAGCAAGCAGATGAGTGAGTGGACGCGGCGCTGCGTACCGAACTCAAACCTTCCCTCTACAGCAAAGTTCCTGGCCGCGTGCAACGTCGCTTACGCAGATGCGCTCCCCCGGCCGCCGGCGCCGGTGCCAGTTCAACCAGCCACGGCAGATGTCGCTGCGGCAGAGAGCGAGGAGAATGAGATCGAGGACGTCAAAGCGCGTGCAGGCGGCAGCTGCGCTGTGCACGCAGACACCGTATGACGCGACCGCACCATTGAATGTTTGAGGTGCGCACGTGTGCACAGAAGCCAGTAGGCATGCGTGAAGTTGAGAGTTTTGCACGACATGCGTCATCATGACGTGGATGCTCGCTGCATGACGGCTTCATTTCCAGAGCTCTACGTGTCTTGAGGAAAGGCACTTTCGTAGTGCTGGCCCGTGTACACAGCAATATCACCGTCTGCGAGGCGCAGCGCTAGGCAGCGCTGTGCTGCTGCACTGCGCGGCGCAAAGGGTCCTGCTAGTCTGCTCTACCGTAACGACGACAAGCTGGAACATGCGATACATTGTGCACACTGTGAAAGTGGTTCAGGCATGATGCGGTTATTGCAGTAGGGCATGCGCACAATCGTAGCCACAACTGGCACCTGCTGCAGCGCCAATGCCATTGTGTGCGCAGCAGCCATGAGCGCATTCATCACGTACCCGTTCATTCATCGGGTTTTATGGGCACACGCACCAGCGGCTGTGCTCGGCGGCTGTGCTGCGCTCTGTTCCCTGTTCCACTGCGATCCCAGCGAATAGAGAATGCACTGCAACGGTTTCACAATAACATCAAAACATCAGCAATACCACTTCTCAGCGATGATACTCATTGGCGCCAAATGATGCAATGCACATATGAAACTGCGGACTGAACCCCATTTCTTTTCCCCTGTCCCCCTGTCAACCCCCTCTGCACCGTCAACATCCGGGTCCTGTTCTGCATCACCAGCCAGATGCTTTGAGGAGCCTACGGGGAGGGGGCCAACGGCACGCGCTACGCACACACGCGAGCAAGTGGTCATGCGGATGGCGCTAGCAGCGTCGGGATGGCGGTGACACAATGTTGTACTTCTGAAGTAGTTGTAACAGTTGTTGAAGTTGCAGGAGGCATCGCTTGGTGTGTCCTGGGGGCGCCTCGCGGCACTCTCAGCCTGCACAGTGGCACACGATTTTGTGGTATTGAGTCAGGCGCTGGATGTGTTTGCAGCGCATTTGCGGTAAAGAAACGCAGTGTGTTTGAGGTCAGAGCTGCCAATCTGCTCTGCAGAGGTGACCAATGACGTTGTGTCATTTGCTCAAGCGCCTTTCAAGTGCATGGGGGACAGAGATCCGGTCAGACAAGCACCGTTGAGCTCCCGAGGGCGGCACTGCTAAGGAAAGAGGTTGGACACACGGTCCTTGCAACTTGACACAACTGGATCGATTGGCCTCAAAGCTAGAATGTGAACGACAAATAGTCATGCACTCAAGCAGTCACTTGAACGAATGACGCTCATAAGCCACTACTCACATCTGCAGGGCGCGTTTGACCACTGGGCCTGCGATGGCCATCGCAATGTTGACCGCATTGCCAGTGACCTGCACAAGGATGTAGCAGTCTGAGAGGGCGTGACGCTCACCAGCTGTCTGCCAGACTTACTCGACAGTATTGACTAGCCTCCGCAAGTCGCATTGTCAGGGTAGCGTTGTGCAAGCGGCAGTTGCGCCGCTGAGTCTGAAGCCGTCACGCACTCTCGCGGATGAGTCTGCTCACCGACATGAAGAGGTTGTAGTACTGTGACTGCTGGTACTTGAGGATCACGCTGCCGTTCAGGTCACTATACCGAGGATAAGCGAGAGCTCATTTAGTCCCGGTGAGTTATCACTGCCGAGTCTAATGTGCGCTGTTGCCCGCGTGTCATAAGGTGTGGCCGTGGTTGAGTCTGTTGATGGTGGTTTGTAATACTATCAGATGACACTTGTGCACACTGCGGCTGCTGTTTGTAATTTCTCAGTGATGAGAGGTGTCGTCGGTCGCAACATTGCACGCATGGGATGCATGGAGCAGGTGAGAGTTCTATTGCTGGCATGTGCGTGATGCTTGGCTTGACAGCGATTTGTTCTGATGCAAACCAAGGGGAGTTTTAAATACGGGCAGTGGACATTTCACATGGACAGCACTTCAAGCCGTATCTGCAATTGCATCCATGCATCCATTGATCCATAACCTTAACACGTTAGGACAATGAACCATCTCGGCGTGGAGCACTGGGGCTCCCCTGTGCGGTCCGCCGTGCCGCACTTAGTGCGGTTGTTGTGCTGATCTATGCATCGTGACGATTCAGCTGCGGAGCTGCACCGTGCACGACAATAGACAGGTTTGCGCGCATAACAACACAAGAGTCAAGGGCAGGGCAGCGCAGCTGGCAAAACACACACATGAGCCCGATCGATGTGCAGCGAGCATGCAACAAGACGGCCGCTATTGGTGTGGCTATCGAGCGTGGCGCAGCGGCCTCACTATAGCACCTTACGAACGCGCTGCTGGAACTGCAATGCCAATACGTTGGATGTTCACACAGCAGTGCAGCATACGAATCCTGCAATGGTTGCGGCAGTGGAGCAATCATGTTCATGAAAGAATATAAATTGCAGGCACTGACTCCATGGACTTGAGCACAGTGCGCATCGACCTTGTCTCATTTTGACTTGCTGTCTTATGGTTTGTTTTCACACGTGTGTCTGAGGCCCGATGGTTATGTTGCTACCACTGTTGTACACCTGAGAGCTGCTGGCACCAATCACACTGCATAAGCTGCTGGCACCCTTTGCACGCTTGCTTCGATTTTGCTGACATAGTTTCTAGCACCGTGATACAGGTGCATGTTTGCTGGCACGTGTGCACGCACTTTTATATTGCCATTGTCATTTGTCACCACTTGGCTCCGTGGATGCTGGCCTCCTAGTGGCATGGGGAATGGTTGAGACTGTGGAAAGCACCTGTGTACAACTGCATGTGCGTGTAAGTGTGTGTGTGGGGTGGGGGATGGGGGTGACAGTTTGAGAAGATCGTGGCTATTGGGTAATCCATGCATGACCATCACCTTTATGATCAATCAGTTGCGAGACTGAGCGCCTCAAGCCTGTGTACCAGAGGCCAGACAAAGGGCAAAGCATAGCGCTTTTGCTGAACGCGTTGTCCTCATCTACCAGTCGTGATGCCTACACTGAGAGTTTGACACGGTGTACCTGAAGAATATGACATGTGCCGCGGTGCGTGTGTGGCAGAGGAACAGCTGTTAGACTGTGGCTTGCAACTAGTGCCCGGACACATGCTTGGGCGTCCTGACGCGTAGTGTTTTCGCGGTGCTCCGCAGCATAGTCTGTATCCCCACAAATGGGTTGGGGATGACTGATGTTGGCGAGCGCCACTCTGGCTGAGTTGAGTCAATTCTACATGCCGCCGCTGTGCTCCCTGTCTCTGCGCAAAGATCAGTCACGCGTTGAGCGACTGCTTCATCAGTATGTGAGCAGTCGCACGTGCCGCTGGCGCAGAGCAGTTCTATGCCAATAGGTGAAGTACGAGCGCTGCGTCTGACTGGAATACAAGCCGAAGCACACAATATGGCGCCCGGTCCGGTAGACGCTGATCTGTGACAAATCGAGACGGTGCGCACCTGGCTGGCTGCCTGCTGTTTCCACAACAGGTCAGACGTGACGTGCGGCGCTAATGGCGCAGCGGCGGTCGTGGCGCGGGACTCCTTTCGAAGGCTAGCGCTGTGCCCAGAGCCATGAGTAAGGCGGATGACTGAGTGCCCTTGATCACTTGTGTGGATGCAGTCCCTTCACGGCAACAAAGGAAGCGTCGCTTGATGACCTCTCTGCAACTTGAAGTCCAGACTGTATTGGTCCTACCGGCACCAAAAAATCCATGTATACATGCATGGCAGGTGATGCGTCCAACTGTGGCACTGCCAGGCTGCACCTGGACTCAGCCTGGTGAGACATAAATCCGCATTATGATCACACGCGGAGACTCTGAATGCGTTGCTAACTGATGACGCGCAAGTTGAAGGTGTGCGATCGCATTGCAGCGTACCTCAAGTGGTATGCCCTGGGACCGTCCCCTTCATACACGCACCAGGTGCGAAGTCGCTTCTACCAACCAGCTACCATGCCACAATGTACATGATGCCCATGATATTAATATACTACTGAAGTGAAGGTACTCAGCACTGTTGCTCTGTAGCCACTGCGCACAGTCCAAGCGCATGGCCTGGTAAAAAAAACACTTGGATGTAACCAGCAGTAATTGTTGATAGTACTTGAACTTGACGTTGAGTAATAGTGTTCGCTTCACACATGCGCTGCTGATGGTCGCGCAGCACCATGTTCAAGCGTTGCATCAGATGCGGACTTTGATGTGTTGGCGTTGAGGACTTGTGGCACTTCGAGGCACGCGTCTGATGTGGCACAGCAGTGGCAGCGCTCATGAGCCTTGCATCTCATCAACCTGTGGTTTTTATCACTGTGTGTGACTGTTGCACAATTGTCATTTCGCTCATGTTCAGCATTGACCCATGAGCGGTTTGCACTACAAAGGAAGTAAAGGCGTTGCCAGACCAAGCGTTGCTGCTCGACGAAGCTGGACCATTCATGGCGTTCCTCAAGAAAAAGGGGCCTCAACGGTGCAATGCCCACGTTTGTCTCTGACTACGAAAGTGATGCTGCACGCATGTTCGGCTGCACGCTTGTTCGGCCGCACGCCCCAGGACCTGGTGCACCAGTTCAGGGTGGGGCTCGACGAACGGCTTGGTGGAGGGCACCATTGTTGCCATTAGCTTTGTACACAAGCACGGCGGCCGCGACGCTTACGCGGTTCTGCTCAGTGACTTGTGCTGCATCATTAACCAAGCAGTGCACTAAAGTATGCTTGGCATTCAGTGCGCAAAGGGCCTGATGTCCTTGAACGAGATTGGTTCAAAGTTTGCAAATCAATTACGCAGCCTATGACGCTCGGCTGCACTTGGTAACAGGTAGGGTTAGGGCTAGGGCTAAAGGCTAGCAGTGCACTTATAAATTGATACACGCGGCGAGACTTGCTGAGCACTCTTGTAAAGAAGATGATGCCATGCCATGCAGGTGGCATGCAGGTGGAATGAGCTGAGCTGTATGCTCATCATCTGTCGCTGAACTTTCAAACCGCGTCTTGTGGTACTAATAACCGCAGTGTAAGACACTGGGTTTGTACCGCCACTCACCAAAGACCACTGACAAGCCCATGATTGGTATGAAACACATCTCACCTGATGCTGGTAGGGCCATCAATCGCACTGGTCCTGAAAGCTGCACTGTCTTTGGTTCGATCAGTTGACAATGCCAGTAAGATCCTTGCACCGTTGGTAGCATTGGCACTGCAAGATCATCAGCCATGATTCTGCGGCACCTGCAATAACCATTGACCACAACAAACATCAGGTAGGGATATCGCGTCCTGCACCATATAAACTGAAAGTGCACTTTGATAACATAGGTACCGGTACCGGCACATGGAGGTTCCGTGCGCGGCACCTTTCAGGATGCACACAGGATACAAGTGCAGAAGCTGGCCAAAAACACAAACTGCAAGGGCAGCTGCATCGGACAGTTGATGCATGCCGAGAATCGCGCACTTGTGCAGCCAGTCCATTACAAGGGTTCAAGGAAGGCGAGCACAACAAGCCCGTGGCAGAGGTAGTGCAGGGAAGCACCCGGCGCCCCGCATACATAGCATGAGCCCGCACTTGCGAAGGATCATACCAACTTTACATGGAGTTGAGAATGAAAGAACTACTGAAGTGTCAGGAGCGCTTATGCTCATATATGGGGCGAATCGAAATTAGATACGTGCCTGCAAGAGACGTTGAAAGGGATTGTGTCAAAGCGTGCTTTTATTCAGACACCACCACCGCCGCGTGCAACCCTCATGTGCAACTTGCGAATCCTAGTGTAAGCCTGTACAGGAGCGGAACGGTGCTGCATGGCTACACTCACGCCTGGCATTCAGTGATGGTAGCTTTCTACATCCTTCAAGTATCACGCTCAAATCCATTTATAAGATGTAGTACACTGATGAGTGCCTTTGCCTAGTCAGGAGTCGCTGTTTGTGACAAGTCCTGGGTTATGAACCTACCACAACGTATACATCTGCTGCTGTTCCGTTTTGGTGCAGAGCAGGATGTGCCAAATATAATGACATACCGCACTACCCGAGAGCTGTGCGTCTCATGGCGGAGAACAGCAGATATTGAAGGACATCAGTGGCGTTGACGGGCCCTTTCAGGTAGATCTCAGCGTGGTGCGCGTCCATACATAGCTCATCGTAAAGGCTGGCGTAGGCACAACACTTTTTGACACTGAAGTGAGTGCGCACCATTGAACCATGGCGCTACAACCACAGCCTACCACGGATCGATGACGTCATGGTAAAGCACTACACAGAGGGGTTTAACAAAAGACCA
>JAFCMP010000318.1:0-21412 GCA_017506865.1 Tribonema minus | reverse complement strand
AAATTTGGCATCATTTGCTTGGTCCTGCGAGGTATTGTCGTCCGACCTCCATTTGTCTAAGCATGCGTGCACCTGCCTCTCTGTGGTTGCAATTGCTGCTGCTACCACCAGCGCTGGCAGCAGCAGCAGCGGCAAAGAAGGCAGCTGCAGCTCCCGCAATACAGAGGACGTGCGACAGTCTGACGAAAGACGATCTTACTCTTGTCATAAAAACTCGCAAGGACCTGGAGGCGCTGCGCGAGGTTGTCGGGCTGCAATGCGACAGGGTCGTCACAGTCAATGCGACGGCGGCGTGGAGCGGAGAGCTGCAGATTGTGCAAACGATCGTGGTGGCTGCGGGCATCAGCCTCACCATCACCAGCACGCAATGGAGTCCTGGCATGTCTCAATCTGGGTCCGGCAGCAGCAGCAGCTATTCGAGCGATTTGCCTCTTCTCGACGGCAACTGGAAGCGCGTTTTCCTGGTGGGGCCCACTCACAGCACTCAGCTAGGCGGCGCCAGCATGTTGGCTCCTGCGCTTGGGGCGGCGCTGACTTTAAAAGGTCTGAGGCTTTCTTCCGCCTACTTTGATACTGGCGGAGGTTCAGCGTCTACAGTCGACGTGCGCGCTGGCCAGCTGGCCGTGCACGACTGCGAGTTCACAGAAAGCGTAGGTGAGTGTCAAGAAGGGGTAGTATTGCAACTACCTAATAGGAGAGAGACCAAGTGGTACGGCCCCTTGGTGCCATGGGGCGTAGCTCAATTGTGCCAGCTCTGCTTCCAGCTGTTGCCCTCTATCTTAAAGGCGCCTCCTGGTGGACAATGTTGCCGTGCTGAAGTCCACCGTAAAATACATAAATCATCGAATGGGTAGTATTGGAGCTGCACAACTATTGCTGTAGTCACTGATTCAATATGCGTGCTGAACCATTAACTATTGTTAGTTATTTGTTGGTTGTTCGCTAGTGTGTATATGATTCCTGATGTCACCGTTGTTGATGTTTTTGTTAATGATTTTTACTTCTCTCCACATCAAGGGTGGTAGAGCGGCTTTTCCTGTCGGTCTTCCATAAGATGCTGTGGTTGCGCTAATCTATTTTTTTCTCGATGCTATACCTCATCCGTTGCAATTTATTAGGCTGACAGTGTTCAGCTTGCACAGAATATTCGAGGAGCAAACCAGCTGCAGTGGCACACATCACCCTTGTGTCAGCAACAGACAGTTTCAAGGGCTTTCTTATGCACCCATCATTTTTTGAATTGGTTCATGAACTAGGAAGCCATCAATCTGCAAACGCGAGAGTTAGGGTTTGGGCGACAGAAAAAGTCTGCACAACCGCAAATTTGAACTAGGTGTTCCTCGATTTGACCAGTATGGATACTCTAGCACCGCAAGCGCTATGGGCCATCAAAGCGATGACAGGCTCAAGCAGAAATGTTCTATCTCTGTTACAGTGCAGCTAGCATTTTTTGGAGCACACTGGCTGCCTCGTAGTGCGTTAGCAGCGGTGGCAAAGGAGCACGATGTATCTGCTAGGATCTTTACCAGAATGCAGAGGGAGAGCGCGTTGCCTGCCAAAGTGGCAGTGCCGGTGAGCTGTGCTGACAGTGTACATTCATGTGCAGCAGCTCCTGCCATGATGATCGCTGTTGCGACACTACTAGTAAAGGAAGACTGAGTATTGGGTGAGCTTATGAACAGCGATAAATCTGCAGTGTGTGAGCGCATGTGTTCAACGTTGACTACAGCACCATGATGTATCGCTGAACCAAGGTCAAAAGTGCCAGCCATGTAGTCATACACATACTCTAGGTATATGCAATGTTTTCATACCTGCACACATGCTCCATGGGGTCACGGTGCTGTTCACCCTGTTGAACAACAGCTGTTACAATAGCTACAACAATTGTACAGCAGCACAAATGTCAATATGAAATACGTCATGTCATTCAGTTTGTTGTTACCAAGTAGTATGGAAACACATCAAAAGGTCATAGGGCTCTTAGACTTGTTGACCGATAACCGTGGTCGCCGCTGCAGCAGCTGCAGTCATTAATGTGCACAATATGGTGCACAACCAGCTACAAGCGGCATACTGCCACTTAACGTAACTGCTAATGCGCACATGAGCACGCGGACGAGGCGATTTTGTGCGAGAGCTTGAACAAACACTGCAAGCGGAGTCGCAAGTCTGAATGTCAGTGTCATGAAGGCTTGGAGGTGTGCTGCCAACCAGCATCATGATGAAGCAATTCGAAGCACTAAAAGCCTTTATGCGCTGCTACCTGCAGTGCGCGAGGTTTTGACGAGAATCTGTCCGAAGGCGGCGTTTAGTGATGGCGATGTGCTGGTTGTGCAGGTGCTGCTCCTGCTGGCATATGTCAGCGCGACATCCGATGTGTGTGACATTCACGCATGCAGTCAGCACTGTCTACACCACATTACAAGTTGGACAACAGGCTTCAGACTCTGCGGCACGTTTGTGGCAACACGTGAATTAAATTTTCAAATAATGAACTGCCTTCAGAGATGACGTCATTCGTTATTTGTTGCATCACCGCATCCTGTCAAAAACTACCTGATTGGCGAGTGACTGATTCAATTGCGGATGTCGTGGTTTGAACTTTGAACATGTATCATGCCCTAACCCATTTCGCAGGGTGTTGGTAATACACTGTGTCCGCCTATTGAAACTTCGGGGTGCCCTCACAGAATTGTGTCTTGACAATGTTACAGTATCAACGGAGGGCGTAGTGGGCTACATGACCGGTGGCTGCAAGGCCCTTGAAGGACGGAGTGGCACCCGCCACTGGTTCTGTGGCTATGTTGTAGGCAGTGTTGTGGGCGAATCGGATCTGGAAGCTGATGTGAGGGACTCCGAGCCGGTCTGCCAGACCGTCAGTTAGTGGCCAGTCACCACTGCATCTGCACTGTAACAGTTGGTACGTGTGCCCAGGTGTTGTTGATACAACGCATCTAGGTACCTGTGCCGTAGATCACGGAGTATAAACCCCCCCGGTCTTCTCACGCTGCGAGGCCGTGTTCGGAAGGCGGGGGGTCTTATGCCGGGGGGGGGGGGGGGGTGTCTTATACAACGTACCCCCCGTCTTGCACGCGCGTGAGTGGCTGCAATAGCATGACATTGTATCGCATGATATGTACAGTGAATGAAGCACACAGCTACTGCAAGCAGCAGGCCACAAATGAACGTGCTGCAGCTCCTATACTATGATTCTAGCACCGTGACGCCTGGTTCAGATACGCCTTCGAACTGCAAACTCACGGCTGCAGAGGCATTGCGCAGACACACACTGGCAGCTCGCACCACCTGCTTTTGCGCTGCACCACTGTGACAGTGTGACATTCAAGTTGTCAACTTGTCCCCCTCGCGCTGAATTATGCCGAAACGACTAGAAGTTCGCAACTACCATGTTTCATTCAAGTTGTGTACAACCCCGGTCTCATACGACACGTCGTGCTCACCCAGTCTTATACAGCATACCCCCGGTCTCGCGCATACACACTGTGGCACGCACCTCCCTAGGGAAACGGGGGACCGGGTCTTATACTACAATGTAAGAGACTGACTGAGTATACGATGGGGGGGTCTTCTACAAGTCTTAAAGGGGGATTTTATACTTTATGATCTACGGTACAACACTTGCACAAGTTCCACAGCCACAATTGGAATATAATAAAAGTACATTAGGCTTAGCCTAGATGCTTTGTATCGACAACACCTGCCAGTGGGTGCATTAGTACTACTACCATGTTCATCATGATTGCTAGCATTTGCACAGGCTAGCTCTTGCGTAAGGCTCTCGCACCTGCCGTTGCATATGGGGTTGTATGCCGAGGTGGATACTGTAGTTTGCTCTGCAGAGGCTCGAGCCTTAATTAGTATGTGCTGATACTATAGTATATATGAGATGGCTTGTCAGCTGACGTCAGCCTGAGTGAGCTAAAGCCGTCGCGAGGAATATGCTGCCACGGTCGCCAACTTGAAGGAGCCTGCTAATGGCCAGTGCACCGTGAAGGGTGGTCCAGATGTTTTGGTCAATTACGTGGATGGCCACGGGGGCCGGCAGAACTGATTAATCGATTAACAGTCCGCTGGCTTTCCACTGTGGCACCAATTTATGGTTCCCGCAGTACATGTCCATCTCAACTCAGTGTCACCGTGATGGGAGACCACCTGGTCCATGCTAAGACTCTGATGTAACGGGCCAAAATCATTATGGTCGAGGGCAATAATTGTATAAAAAGGGCACTGCCAGGGTGCCGCTGGGTGATTGCGGGCGACCTTGCTGATGCCTTTGTAGGCTCGGCTACTAGCAGTTCAAGTTGATATCCCAACATGCATTCTACGGGCTCATCAAAATGCGGCGGGCCACTAGCAATGAGCATGGGCGCATTCGAGGCTGGCACTGCCAGTGCGCTTGACGCCATGGGTGGCCAGCCCATGCGCTGCAGCTTGCCATGAAAGGTTTCTAGGATTTCAAGCTGGTCACGGAGAGCCTTGGGTATGCAAATCCGCACTAAAGTGGACTCTCTAGTGGTATGGCGCACAAGGATCCGATAGAGTCTGCACGAGATCGCTACAGTAAGTGCAGGTTGAACTGCGAAAACAGGACTTGAATTGGGCAAACGGGATCCAGCATAAAACCACTCAAATTGGCTAAGTCTGGTTTAACCCTGCCAGCAATCGCTGCTGAATCTTAACTTGATATTATTATGTCAAAGGTTATTAGGTAAGGTACCACAGTGAAGTTCGATTGAATGTTGAAATTGGTTAAGATTCCATGATGAGCACTGAGTATTTCTCAAAACTTCAAAGTGCAGTTGAACTTCTGTTCTTTGCAAAAGTTCGCATTTGCGGTTATGTTCAAGTCTAAGTTCAACATTTGGTATTTCAAAGATCTTTTAAGTGTTGGAAAAATTATGATTGCTACCCCTTTTGTAATAATTAGAATTTCATGGATATGACTATTCTATTACACCCCCATCATGTCATAATTGAGAGAAGCCCATTTGCAGAGTTCACACCTGTGGGTCCCGTTTTAAATTCAGGGTTCGTTTTTTGCAGTTCAAACCTCCTGGTCTAAGGCTGATGACTCTGAGCCAACAAGTCTTGCCGATTGGGACTCGCCGACGGCACACTGAGAAGTGGCGCTGGGCAAGTTAGGAAATCTGCCGATTGGTGCTTCTAAGAGTCACCACAACTTGTTGATGTTGAACTTGCGCACGCAAATTAGTACGCCCTGCGCCACCGGCCGGCAGTTCGCGAGACATCTGCTTCGCTGCATGCACTGTCATAGCTCGCCGCAAAATGTTATGGGGTGGCATACCTGGGGTCCTCTGCCAAGCTAGTAGAGCATCTTTGGCAAGCTCCTGTTGGACAATGTGTCGACAGCTGCCGGAAGTCGCGCGTGCAGCGGCCTACCAGTAGCCCTACAAAATTGTTACTCTGTCCAAGGGGACTAGCTCCCAGCGCGTCTTAGGCTAGTCGGACGTGTTCCACAGAGGCGTGGAAGGTTGCTCCCTTGTTGCATTCGCCTTCACGCACGGCGTCTTCGTCCTCCTGCACTGCTAGGTCTACTCAACACACTCTGAGGCTGCAAACACTGCAGATGATCTGAATCAGTCTAGTACATAATTCAAGCATATATGACTAATAAGCATATATGACAAATAGTATATTGTTCAAGTACTACATAGAACTACAATATATCATGGTATGTAGTACACACCATGGCCATGACGGTATTTGATTCATTTGGTGCAGTGCTGTGACTTAACATGCATTCACAAAGCATTTTATTTATATATTTCGTCAAGTCTCACTTAGATAAAGGGTCAAAAGCGCACACAATAAGAATGCAAATGACCGATCTGCAAGTGCTGACCGCAGAGAGTCTGCTGCACAGACGCAGTGGAGTACAGCAAGTTTTTCAAGTCATGGGCGCATTGTGCGGCCTGCCATCACACAGCCACGTAGTCTACGTTGGTGTTGTTCTTGTCCTTCTGCCATTATGCCATTACTTTCACATGGGAAGTATGTCTGAAGCTCGTTGCAGAAAGCAACTGTTTCAGCCTCAATACCACTCACTCAGTCTGTCTCACGGGATGCTTGCACCTCGCGCCGCAGGCAGCGCCATTTACATGGATGTCCAACTTGGAAGCGGCACCAAATTACTCCACCCAGCTGCTCCTGTGCTGTACATCGACAAATCCAACTTTCAATACAATGGTGAGCACAAAAAGGCAGGATGGGTGCTGGCAAACTGGCAGGCACTGCGTCGCTCTAATCGTATCATGAGCACAGTGACTGTCTCTCATGCTGTTGCTGGGGCTATTCCATGCCCGTGCAGGGCGTGCGGTGCACACACAATCATGGACGGAATCAAAGCGCAGCCTGTACCCACTGTCGGCAGGTGTCTGGGGCACAATTGTGCTGACTCAAGTAATACCAAATTCTACTTCTTGTGAACTCCACTGCAGCACTTAACTAAAGTAACTGTAGTCGACTGGCTGTTGGTTTTGTTGTTCAGTTGTTTTGGCGTCAAGTGTTGCCACAGTGTGGATTTGCTCTAGAGGCGCTTGCGCCCTTCGTAGGATGCCGCGTTGGAAAATTGTTCATGCAGCTGCCAGTTTGCAGTTGATGTCTCTGCCTGCATTGTCGTTCCGTGCAGACGCTTTGTATGGCGGAGCTGTGTACATGTCTCTGAACTACGACGTCCGGAGCAAGGGCGCTGCGGCAACCACAGCACCATATCACGTGCAAGTCACTTCCACAACCTTCCGGGACAACTCAGCAGCGGAAGGTGGCGCTGTGTTCCTGTATGGTCTTGATGGCGAGGTGCTCAGGGCCAGCTTCATCAATTGCACCTTTGACGACAATATGGGTGAGGCTCGCTAAGCCTGCCGGTGCGACTGACCAAGTGTTGAGAGTTGATGTCCAGTCTGTCCCATCCTCAGAGTCTACACTATGCTGCGCAATCTTCAGTGGAGCATCAAGACCTAGTGTCATGTCTGCAGACATGGTATACGGGTGTTTCCTGTGTTTTGCATAAGAAGCTGGGTGCATTTCCCTACCGGTGGCGCTGAGACACAGTCACTGTATTGCCAGCATTTCCCTGCTGATGGCGCTGAGGCACAGTTACTGTACTGCCAGCAACTTTAGGCCGCAACTGACGTCAAAACAATTTGAACGCGGACGCTGAAAAGCGATGAGGGGGCAAAATTGCCTCCCTGATGATGTATGCTAATGTAAATTCACCGGGTGTTGCATTCAGAGATAATGCAGGAATTCAAATGATATACTTCATGTTCATATTGAACGTGGTACACAGAAGTTAGGTGACTGCAACAGAATATGTATCAAATACTGCTCAGTATTTCATCCACAAGTATATTTGAAGTTAAGCATATGATATTCATCTGTCCAAAATTGTGAAATATCAGTAAGCTCAACATCTGATTGTCAACCAGGTTCACAGGTTTAGCGCAGGGCCATTGTTCGACAGGTTGCGCATAGCGGCAAAAAAAACTTCAACGAGGACGCGTACAAGTATTGATATACCGGTGAGAGCGCCACCATGAGTACAGTTTCACTTGTGCTCTGTGACAATGGTACCGCTTTGAATAGTTGTGAAGCAACTTGTTGCTAATCCCACAGGTTGTTGCCTGCATCAACAAAGTTTGAGCCGTTGTGCCAGATTGTTGGCAGCAGTGTTCATTGTTTTGTACCTCAAAGCGTATTGCTTAGATGCTTGAATTTGCCCTGCGAACATCTTCTCTCAAGGCTCAAACGGCGTGCGTAGAAAGCGTCAGCACGCAGGTAGGCTTACAGCAGCTGACTCTATAATGATCCAGTATAACTCAATAGCTGGCATGCACGCAGCTCACTCACATGCACATCTCGTTGACCGAATGCTCTGCACATGTGCATAGTTGGCATTGAAGCTTGAGATGAAAAGGAGCGCTCGCTATGGGATGCCACCGCGCCCGAGCCGCTACAGTCTCAGCTATTTGCAGCGATAGATGACCTGTTCTCTCATCACTGGCAGTCATGGTGCTTGCTCGCAACGCTCGCTATGCTGTGTCAGAGAAACACTGCCCGGCTCAACCCAATATTAAGGACATTTATGCTTGAGGAGACCGCGCAGCGTGCACAAGCGGTAATGTGGAGTTTTCACTCGTACCGCGAGTAATCAGCTATGGGCCAGTATAGTGACTACTTGTTGCCTTACACGGCAGGCTACGCGGGTGGTGGACGGTTTGTTCCGCGGCCACGTACGAGTTCGAATGCGCGTCAAGAACTCGAACTGGTACCCATGTCACGGGTGTGTGTACGCGCTATCTCGGAGTATTAATCGACAATTGTAACTGGCATACTATAAGTCAGAAGCTCTGGTGGCTTCAACATTGTGCAAATACACCACCTGCATTGTTGGGGGTTGATCAGTATTTTCGCTTTTTTAGCATTAAAGTCACTTTCACCCCGCTTCACTGATTGACTTCAGGCCTCTCTGTGCACAAAGTACACAAACCACAACCAAAATTGCACCGTACAACTGTTACGGTACATTTGCGGTGACACCTCCCAGGGCCTGACAGACAGTCGACCGTCTGTGTCCGTGACAGTCACTGGGGCAAAGTGAATAATGTTGCACGCCGCATCACTATGCAGTTCCGCCTCCATGCTTGTGCGCCTGCAGCGCACAGAGGAGATGGTGGCACACTGTTTGGCGGCATTGCAGATATACATGTCGCCAGCTCATCATTCACAGGTGGCCTCTCTACTGGAGGCGCGGGCGGCTGCATCTTCAGCGACGGATCTGGCGGTTTCAGCAATTCGGACCCTGCAACCTTCGTCCTTACAGTGAAGGATTCAGACTTCTCCGGCTGCCGGTCTATCAGCAAGGGCGGTGCCATTTACGTGACGTCCCAAGCTCCTGTCACTGTAGACAGCTGTGCCTTCACGGAGAACGCGTCTGCGCTGGGCGGTGCCCTGTGCCACCAGGCCTCAAACGGTGCTCCCGGTAGGGTCACCGTCATGAACAGCACATTCCGGAACAACATGGCGACAGAGCGCGGGGGCGCGGTGTTCACCTCTGATGCAGCGGTGGTTGAGGTGCTGTGCGACCACCAGTACAACAGCGGCTCTGCAGGGCCTGCGTTTTTCAGCAACCGTGCCTCCAGCGGTGGCGCGCTAGCGTACTCGTCACCACCGGGTCCCACGATACGTGCAGATGGCAGCTTTGGCGTGGCGCTGCTGCGCATGCGCGGCTGCGCGTTCGAAGGTAATGAGGCGCTGGAGCTGGGTGGAGCTGTCCACCTAGATGCTGACCTGCCAAACTTGGGGACCAACTTGGACATCACGGGCGTGGTGTTTGGCGGCAACAAGGCAGCCAGCGGAGGTGGCATGCTTGCGGCAGCACCACTGCCTGCTTTCTACCCAGGTGATACTATGAGTCAAACAGTGTCACACAGTGCAAGATACAGCTCTGTGGATAGTACTCACAACTTGAAGAATGCCTTGTAGTCATTCACCCTGTCAGACCGCCACGCTGTTTGACTTGATTTTCAGCAAAAATAGCATTTAATTTGCCAGCCTGAGGGTGCTCTGGCTTGTTGATGAGGCATTCGAAGCCGTAGTTCAAGTCGTGATTTGACAAGCCAGCGCTACCAACTGGCCCCGTCTGTGACTGAGTCAGGCACTTGCGGCCTGGGGGTCGTACAGGAAATTAAACCACTCTCATGCTGCCCCAGGTGACACTGATAACTGGCAGTGCAACAGTGTATGTGACGCTGACACCACTGTGACGATTGTTTCATCTTTGCGCGTGCATGATTGTGCAGAGAGCATGTACGGCACCTGGACCTTCTACAACAACTCAGCCTCAACCTGCTTCCTGGGCGGGTTTGGCTCGCAACCGGCGTGGATAGCTAACCATACCTGCGCAGATGCAGATGCAATGCCCACGCTGGAGCGCACCAATTTCACCGGTACCCAAAGTAGTAGCATGATGGTGCTGGGTGATGTCTACTTTGCCGCCAATGCACCCGCCTTCCCTTGCTGCGCCGCTGGGTTCTACGCTTTCTGCGATTCACCCATGGTGACCGTGAACGGTAGCGCCATTCTTGACGACAAGTGCCAGCACGGCGAGTGGCGCTGCGCCATCTGCAACAGCGCCGGATTTGTGTGCCCGCGCGAGTGCACCGTAGTGGAGTCGCTGAACCTTTCACAGGGCTATTGGCGTGGCAATGCCGTGGTGGAACAGACTGGTACCCAGGTAGAGGCAGTCACTCACGAGTGCTGGAATGCAGGTGCTTGCAGAGGAGGGGCGGTGGCGCTGCCCCAGGTGTGGCCACTTACAAACGCCACTGCGGATGCGGCCAAAGCTAACGAGTATTGCGCAACTGGCTACATGGGGCCATGTGAGTATCACGATGATATACATCTGATTCATTGATTTCTAGTGCAAAGTGTCAAAGTTTGAACATTCATACTCAGCAGCTCTGTGTTCTGAGACTTAGACTATATGTTTACTACTTTTGCGCAGCATAATGTTATGAACATGTAGGGTTGCCGACCAGCGTACTACATAGTGTATAGAAATCTATAGTCTACAATGCGTATAACGTATAATATATCATACACATACATTATATCACTTAGAGCACTACAATCTTTTGATTCGTTTTCATATATACGGTAAACTTTGAGGAAGAATGACAACAAGTGTCGCACGTGAATCAAAAATCAAACGAAAACAAAAAATGAGGCTGCACCGACATGTTTTTTCAAAGAGAAGAAAAAACGAGGGTTGCTGCGAGTTGACCTCGTCCGCACCATGCTCTGAAGCGCGTAACCATTCCAAGGGTGGGTCGGCTTGCAAAACCACTCGCAAAACAAGAGCGGGTCTGACTGAACCGTTAAGCAAGCTTGAAATGTATTTTTGTTTGATTTCGGCGCCCGTGCAAAAACCCAACAAGTACATATATATGTATGTAGCTGTAGCATGTAGCACCATGGCGTAGCAGAGATCATGAAAAGAATATCATGGCGGCGGCGGGAGGCCCGTATTGCCAACTCTGAATCAGCGCAGAAATGCAAGGAATCCGATCTAGCGTGCGCACAAGCGCAGGATATTAGCACCAGTGCTGCAGATGGCAATGGCGCTTGTCAACAGGACGATGGCACGAGTGGCAGCAGCAGAGCAACTGGAGACGGACGCGCAGCGCACAAACGCAAGAGGGTACAGAATGACGGTTGGTCAATTTCCGATCAAACAGGCGAAGGGGAGCACACGGGCGGGCAAAGTGCAGTCAAGCGCTCTAGAACAGGTCATAACAGTCTGGAACAGCAACGTCTGATGCTAGACGACGAAGCTGGAGGTGGAGGCAGTGCGGACCCGGAGTACAAGTGCAACTTATGCGACCTCGTGGTGAAGAAGGGCATGTCGCTGCTCTCGTTACAGCAGAGGTTAAACGCCCACATCGCGGCGAAGCACCAGCGCAAACACCACAGTGGGACAGCAACAACGTTCCTGGAGCGCTCCGACCTCAGCACGTCGCACTTGCAAACCATCTACACCGAGTGTGCCTTGTGCAAAAACCTGTTTCATGCCAACAAGACATTCAGAGTGGACAGCAGCGATGCCAGCGCGGGCAAGCACTGCCGCAAATGCAGGCCTATCACTTCACCCGCTGCAGTGGCGGCAACATTGTCAACAACAGCATCAGCAGCACCGCTAGCACCTGATGCATCGACGGCAACAGCTACCACGTCGCTGCCACAGCAGCAACCGGCTTGCACACCCATCGGCAACCCCTACGCAAAGGGACCAGCGCACGCGCAGCAGGCACCTGCTGCTCAGGCTGGTGGCAGCAGCTCCTCCGGCAGCTCAAAGAGGCCGGAACGCGGGGGCAGCAGTGCTACACGAGGGGGTCGGGGTCGCAGTGGAGGGCGCGGACGTGGCAATGGAGGACGCGTTCGCAGCGGCAGCAATGATGCAGACATCAGCAGTAGCAGAGCGACTAGCGGCAGCAGAACCGGAGGCGGCAGCAGCAGCGGTGCCGGCGGCGGCAGTGCAGCCGGTACTAAGGACAGCGGCGCTGGCAACGGCCGCAGCAGTGATGCCAGCAGCCGCAGCGGCGGTGCTAGCAACAGCGGCAGTGGCGCGCGAACTCAAAACGGCCGCGGTGGCCGTGGCAGCGGTCGCAGCAGCGACAGCGGCGGACGAGGCTGTGGTCGTGGCGGCCGCGGCGGCGGCGGAGGGGGCCCCAGAGCGGCAGGCGCGGCGACAGCAGCGGCAGCGCCAGGCCCTGCAGGCGCAGCAGGTGGGGCAGAATCAGAATGTTGGCACGCGGTGAGCTTGACCGATTGGTGCCAGCGCTCCTCGCACACGCGCGTGCGCACCGGCGCTGGCGCGCGCGCCAGCAAACGGAGGCAGCGATCAACGCCTACGTCCTACAGTGCATGGGCACACGGGGGGGGCTACAGCAGGCAGCGCGTTTCCTTCAGCCCAAAACGGTGGCGATACCTGATGATGACTGCTTTGCCGCCATGCAGTCCAAACACCCCCCCGCTGCGCCAGGGGAACAACTCCATGAGCTATCCGGCATGGTGGATCAGCTTGCGGCGAAAGCAGCCGACATGCCAGCAGAACTCAGCCTGTTACAGGGGGAGGGAATTGAGCCAGAGACGGTTGCCAAGCTCATCCAGCGAGCAAGCCCTTACAGTGGAGCAGGCCCATCGGGGCTGCGCTACAGCCACCTGCAGGATGCGCTACGCACAAGCTGGGGACGGCATGAGTTTGCTGCTGTCCTCACACGGTGGCTTCAGACCGTTATGCGGGAGGCTGCGCGGCTGCCGGATGCCTTCTGGCAGTTGCATGGCGCGGGGCGCCTGACGCCACTTGCAGAACAACAGGAAGATGGTACAGCTAAGCAGCGGCCCATCGTTTGCGGCGAGGTGCTGCAGCGACTATGCACTTCGGTGTACGTGGCAGACCGCAAAGACTTCCTGGCGGAGCTCCTTGAGCCAGACGGGCAGTATGGGGTAGCCGTCTCAGCAGGAGCGGAGAAAGCGGCCATGGCCGGCAAACTCGCGTATGAGCTCGGTCACTGGCAGTTCATGCTGGACCTCAAGAATGCCTTCAACATGGTGTTCGTCCTGGCGGCAGCGGAATGGGTAGCAGCACAGCTGCCGGACTTCCTCGACTACTTCATCGGCACATACGTTCGCACTCGGCCACGCCTGCTGTTCCAGCACGTTGACGGCTCCACGCGCATCATCATGTCTCAGCGCGGGTTTAAGCAGGGGGACCCCGCGGCACCGATGCTCTTCTGCGGCGCCATTGCTCAGTGCTTGAAACGGTTCAATGAGGCGGCGGCTGCGCAGCGCGCGCGGAGGCGGATGGGCGCCTACATGGACGATGCCAACGTCCGAACAGGCGCTTGCACGCTGACTCAGGATGACATACAGGCGGTGGCGCAGCTCAAACAACACTTTGCGGAGGTGGGGCTGGAGCTAAACCTCACCAAGTCACGCGCGCTGCCTGGCAGGGGGCATGTGGTGACGGACCACGAGCGGCAACTGCTGCAGCAGCTGGGCGTTCAGCTAGTGGGGGATACGGATGAAAATCAGAACCGTGGAGCTGTGTTGCTGGGGGTGCCGGTGGGCCACAGCAGCTTTGTGGACGCATGGCTGCGCAGGGAAGCGGGTGCAGGCGGGGCAGGGGCTCGATTTGCAGAGCGATGCGCGCGCCTGACATCTCCGAGGGCTATGTTCAGGTTACTGCGCTACTGCGTGGTGCCTCGCATGACGTACTGCCTGCGCACCATTCCCACTACGCAGACAGCGCCAGCCGCCAAGGAGTGGGATCGGGTCACGCAGTGGGTGCTTGAGCACTCAATGGGCCTGCAGCCACCAGGCCAGACCTGGCGCCAGTTTGAGCAAAGTGGGGCCCACTTCCATCTGGCAGCGCACGGCCCAGCCTTACAGCAAGCGCGACTCCCAACACGGCATGGCGGCCTTGGCATTACCAGCGCCTGCGACATCGCTGATGCTGCGTATGTGGCGGGCACGTTGCAAGCGCTGCAACCAGCACTCTCTGGATGGGCGGGGGTGCTGCAGCAGGCGGCTCCTCAAGCGGCTGCAGACAACGCTGCTGAGGATGCGGCAACACAAGCGACACCGGCAGCAGCGGCAGCAGCACCAGCACCAGCAGCATCAGCAGCGGCAACTGTTACAGCGGCAGCGGCGGTTGCCAGTGGAGGCGCGACCGCTCCGGCAGCGGCAACTGCATCAGCGGCTGGCCGCGCTTATGGCGCAGCCATTCCGGCAACACACGACGCAGCTGCCGCTGGATCAGGGGCCGCGGCGGCAGCACAGGCGGCACCAGCGGCAGCAGCAGCAGCGGCGGCGCACGGCGCAACTACTCCGGCGGCAGCAGCAGCGGCGGCAGCAGCAGCTGCTCCAGCATCAGAGGCTGCTGCAGCAGCGGCAGCACATGTTGCACCTCAAGTGGCCTCGGCGGCATCACTAACTGCAGCATCAACAGCAGCGGCTGCGGGCATAGGCAATACAGCTGCTACAGGCCCTACTAGCCTAAGGGCTGCTGCAGCACCTGCAACAGGAGCAGCGTCGGCAGGCGGCGCCGCAACCGTGCCGGCTGCGACAGCGGCAATGGCGGTGGCAGCGGCCAATGCGGCAGGTGCTGCACCAACACCTGCGGCAGCAGCAACACCACTGGCAGCAGCAGCAACGGCAGGCGGCACAGCTGCAGCACCAGCGCACGCAGCAGCGGCAGCCGTCAATGCAGGCGCTGCGCGTTCCACACCAGCAATGCTACAAGGCGCAGCAGCAGCAGAGGTGGCGCGCCTGCCCCTCATGCGGACGATCGCCACAGCTGCCACATCTCTACGTGCAGCAACAGGTGACAAGCTGGAACATATACTGCCACCAGCGCTAACGCCACTGCAGCAGCAACCACCTACGCAGCAGCCGCCGCTGCGGCCGACAGCAGGTGGTGGCACTGGTGCGGATGCTGCTTGCGTACTTGACGCCAGTGCTCTGCAGTTGCAGTGTAGCCTGAAGCGCCCCAATCAGAGTGCGCTTGCAGATGCCGTCGCTACCGAGCTTGCAGATAAGGTGGAGGCGGACCTGCAACAGCTGCCGCAGGGCACGCAACGCACGCAAGCACTTGCTCGATTCCGGTCGCAGCGCCACATGCACTCGATCGGCATGGCATTCCTCAACGAGCCCATGTACTCCACAACGGCTTCGTTCGATGGCCTATCCTGGCAGCTGGCCGTCAAACGCGCCATCGGAGTAGAGGAGCAGACGGCAGGCTGCAAGCTGTGCGGGAAGTCGCCGGGCGGCACCCTGCATGCACGGCTGTGTCAAGCGCCACGCGTCAAGGCGCACGACACCATTGTCCACAATAGCGTCAAGAGGGCCACGCAGCGCCTCCTGCGGCAATACCTCAAAACGGGACTGGTGGACGAGGACTACACGCCGTTTCTGGGGTCCGCCGGGCCGCCGGGGAGTCGCAGGATGGACATCGTGCTGCCTGCCGACGCCTTCCCGGTGACCGGCTACGACGACCCGACACGCCACCTACCGCTCATGGTGGACGTTACCTGCTTCGAGGCACAGGTGGCGTCGCGGGCGGCGAAGACTGCAGCAGACCCCGAGCGATGCTGCCGCGACCAAGAGGCCGCCAAGACTACCCACTATTCTGGTCATTATGATCAGAATTGCTACAAACTTGCCACTTTGGCAATAGGGTCATTTGGCAGCATCGGGGAGCAGGGGCGGAAGCTGCTGGAGGCTGTGGCGACGGAGTATGCCAGCAGGATGTCAGTGCCCGGAGGAGCGCGCCCTAAAGCTCTCAAGGGCATCGCCCTGGCGCGCTTACGCTCGGCACTGTCGGCAGCGCTCCACATGGCGTACTCTGGCCGTGTCATGACACACATGGCAGAATCCAGGGGGGGGGGCACATGGAGGAGGACGTAGGGGAGGACCCCGAGATGCCATTTGGCGGCGGCGGCGTTTGAGTGGTTGTCGTTGCGACACTTTCAGACTGTCATACGACATGTAGATTCCTTACAGCTAGATGCCAATCATCTGGGCTTTTTCGCGCCCTGAGCGAGAATTAATAAAAAGTACATATATTTATAAATTTATAATCATTTGTGACTATGATGGCAGTGTTTGACTCGTGGCCAATGACTGCAGCAGCGGCAACCACGGTCATTGGTGGAACGTCAAGGCACTTGCGGCTAAGTTAAACCACTCCTTGTCACCTAGACCTCCACGATCTTTTGAATTTTTCTGTAATCTATCCTGTCCAGCCAACATATACTTCGAAGTATCAATTAGCCCAATTTGGAAGACAAACTCTGAAATCGGAAGAAAAAAAGGCCTCATAGTGCATGCAATGCAGCGCATGCGCACCATATTTGACCCGTCTCAACAGTGACCTTCACCAACTTGAAGCACCAAGCATGGCCTCACAACTATACCATGCAAATCGCCGGCGGTCATGTTGATGGCACCCGACCATTTTTCCAGAGCGCCGTAGTCGCGAAACCGTCAATCAAATTATAACAAAGTACGGTGTTTTGGTCATGCATGCATGTTCGACTGTTACATCAGAAGTTCTCATAACTGTTTGTCACTTGCATGAACGCGGCGCACACCTCACACACCACCACGGTCTGCAGAGATCTCGCACAGCTGATGATGACCGTAGCCTTACATTCGCTACGCACACCATGTGTTGAAAGGGTGTTGTCACACAGCAAACCAAGCTTGTTCTGGAGAACACTATTGCAACTCATTGATGAGTAAGTGAGTACAGCTCACTGACCAGAGCGTGCAGCTGCTCACTCAGAGGTCTGGACATGCACTTACCCTTCAAACGCTTTGTTTTGCGCAGGGGCATGCGGCAGCAACTCTGCGCTTTGCGGAAACACGCCGTAGCGACGAAGCAGCATCATAATCCAAAGCATATACCTAGCAGCTTGAAGCTTGAAGTAAATCTGATACAACAACACTTGGAAGTATGTTACGGAATTACGTGTAATCGCATATAATGCATATACTTCTATAGTACTAGAGTACTCGGAAACCCTCTATTGAATCAGTAGAGTTCTATATACTGCACGGGCGAGCGGCAGGAGGAGGCAGCGAAGGAGGAGCCGCTGGCGGAGCGGCGGCGCGGAAGGCGAGGATGCACAGGGGACACTGAGGGCACAGCAGCACCGCACGCTCAACCTGTCGGCCTGGCTACAGCCGAGGACTAGAGAGCGGATTTTCGCTCCACCGCGGGCCTGAGGCGAACAAGGCCAGACACGCAGCGTGGGTCGCCGGTGTAAGCAAGTAAGCCTCGCATTGATATTGCTAAAGCTACCTACGCACACAGCGACATCGGCCGAAGCACAAGAAGGGCAAACCAAAAGAAAAAAAAAAAAAAAAAAAACAAAACATCAGACGATATCGCCGTCGACGGATCGGGAAGGGGGAACCTAGGGCACACTGGATCGCAGGGCAGTAGATAGCAGTTCACCAGATTAAGGTTTGAACGCTTGCTGACCAGCTTGATTTGCAGCCGCACAAGGGACCCCGCCTGGCAGAGACTGACTGCATTCAGCACACGCACAGACACGACAGGACCACGACACTGCAGCGGCAAGGACACGAAGTGCACAGCATTGCATTCAGCCCAGCTGCCTTGTGTTGGTCAGAGGCAGAGAGCTTGAGCACACCGACTCGTTCCACCACGCTCGTTTCACGACGGCGGGAGAAGCACCTCAACAGATACACCAGAGCAGGACGGGATCTTGAACTGGAAGTGGTATAGTTGTGCAGGGGAGTGTTCGCGGTAGGCAGCCGCGCATTCGAGACCGAGCCTGGGCTTTTTTTTTTTTTTTTTTTTTTTCTCGCGCCTCAAAGTCGCCTTTCAAAGCTATGGCTCTCCACTGGCTTACCAGCCCTGCCTCACGTGGGGAGGGGTCACCTCTGAAACGCAAACGGGAACAGCGCAACCACGGGCTGAATACTGGCTTGTGGTGGTGGCAGGTCAAAGCTGCACGCCAATCTAACACACGCCGCAGACGCCGCCATGGTGTTGGCCGTTGGGTACGCCTAGTGATACCGCCGCCGCCACCGATCCCGGGCCCGCCGCCAATCCCGGGCCGCCGCCGATCCCGGGCCCGCCGCGATCCCGGGCCCGCCGCCGATACCGGGCCCCCCGCCGATACCGGGCCCGCCGCCGATACCGGGCCCACCGCCGATACCGGGCCCGCCGCCGATACCGGACCCGCCACCGATACCCGGCCCGCCACCACCTCAGCTGATGGCCCAGAGCTCTAGACCGCGGCCGATGCCAGAGGTGCCAGTGTGCAGTCAGGTTGCAGAGCTGTGCAGAAGCATGCGCAGACTACACTTGTCGTCAGCCGACTCGGACGAAGCCTCAGGGCAGTGGCAGCCACGCGCACGTCAAGAAGCGCCGCCGCCATCTGTCTAGCCCAGGTGCCGCTAATCACTGTGACAGGGGATGCTCACAGACGAAGCGCCCGCGGCATCAGCCTGCCAGTGACTCGGAGTCTCAAGCGGCGAGTTACGGGAGGCACTGCCGCCAGCAGCGATGATTGTACTGAGCTTGGTGGTACTACCGCCACCAGCGGCAATAAACGCCGTCGGGCGAC
The DNA here is from genome assembly GCA_017506865.1 of Tribonema minus. NCBI lineage: Eukaryota > Xanthophyceae > Tribonematales > Tribonemataceae > Tribonema > Tribonema minus. The sequence goes on along the minus strand of JAFCMP010000318.1, from coordinate 2,705 downwards.
ACTGCCGCCGGATTCACCAGTAGCGACAACGCCAATGCCAAAACGACGTTCGCGGCGGAAAACGCCTTTAGTGACGGCTGCCACTGCCGCACCAGCGGCGGGGCCCGCACCGGCCAACCCGGTGGTTGCACAGCCACGGACGACTGTCACAGCCGCCGCTGCATGCGGTCGCAAGGTTACCTCCGACTTAACGGCGGCGGCAACGCCACGTGCGGCAGACATGGTGCCAAAACCGCCGGCAGGCGCTGCCGCATCAGATGGCCAACGCGGGGCAGCTGCATCCCGGCGGGGTCGGCGTCGCGGCGCCAGCGCCGGGCCGCCCCCGGGACGCCTCGGAAGCATTGGCAGCATCAACCGCCCAGAGTCGCCGTCTGGCAAACTGAGTGCGCTGGCAAAGGCGGTCACCACGACCGTGCCCGTACCGATGGAAGTTGGCGAACCTACCAGTGGGCCAGCGGGTCACCAGAGACGGATCACGTCGCGGCCTTCGCAGCCAGCTAGCAGCGGCGCTCTCCCCAGTGGCATCCCGGTCCTCAGCCGATGGAGGTCACCGCAGCGGAAACCTCATGTACTGCAGACATGGTGACAACAGCACCAGCGGCCGCAGCGGCTGCTGCACCGGGCGGCGAACGTGGGCGGCTGCACCCCGGCGGGGTCGGCGCCGCGCCAGCGCCCAAAGCACTGGCAGCGTCACCCGTCCAGAGCCACAGTCTGGCGGTGCGCTGGCAAAGCCGGTCACGTGACCATGCCTGTACCGATGGAAGTTGGCGAACTGGGCCGGCGGGTCACCAGAGACGAATCACGTCCCGGTCTTTGCAGCCAGCTGGCAGCGGCGCCTCTCTGTCAGGCGGCAGCGTCACCTCTGACAGTAACAGTCGCAACGGGCACCCAATATCCGGCATCACCGCTATGACAGTTTTGGCGCCCGCCAAGACACCGCTGCCAACCGGAAGGTCAATATCCCGGGGCTGGACTGCCGCATGTGCGACAAGTTCATAGGGCGAGCAAATCCTCGGGCCCGGGAAAGAATTGCCCAGCGGCACACGCATGTGCACACCAGCGCAACGCGCCACACAGGGAAAGGGGAAGCAATTTGCAGAACTGCATGTTCAGCTTTCCTAGACCACCGACCAATACGCGGCGGCCTGGAGCAGGTCTGCGATGGGGGTGCGGCAACCTCTTCATCAGACGCACAGCAGCAAGCGCCACGACACCATCTGGTGATCTAGGGGCCCTGGACCAGTGCGACGTGTGGCGCTGCGCCGACTGCCTCGCAGGCCGGTCGCCGCGACAGCATGCACACTGTCAGGCTGTGACCGTGCATCAGGCCATGATCACATTGCTGACATACACACCCGACCAACGACATGCGCGGCGGCAGCGGGTGGTGCATCTGTTGGTGGGGGGAATAGCCTGAAGCCAACAGCCGCGCTGCTCGCCGCCGCTAGCAAATGTGGTCCCATACGCAAAATCCTCGGATGCGAGCACCTGGGGGTAGACCCCAGGCAAGCCCATGCATCTACGTTGGACGGTGTGGCAGTTGCGCCGCTGCCGAGACTGACCCGGAGCAGCACAATGGGTGTGCTGCCTGGCGAAAGTCGTGCTAGCGATAGCGGCGCAACGATGTCAAGCAACGATCGTGTGCCCAGCACACCTGGCAGTGCCGCAGCTGCTGTCGCAGCGGGCGCTCAGTCTAGCGAATGCCCCAGGGACCCGACGGGATCACACTGGCAAGGCTTGCTGGGGCGGCTGGCGCACTCGCGCGCAGGGTACGTGCACTGGCCCTTGCCCCCAATCGGGCACGCGTCACGGTGCTTTGCGCTTGGCCGACGGGTACCAAGCTTGGACCCTGCCGCACGTCACGCCGACTGCATATGCGGCCGGCGCCCAGCGACGCGCCAGCAACACAGACCCTGCTGGGCCGGACTCCCTGCGCACCGCTGGTGAGTCAGATGCATGACCTGACGGTCACGTTCAGCTTGCTCTCCCTCCGAGAAGAGGGTAATGACCTGGCAACGGTGTTTGACTAACTCTCCCTTGGGAAGCGGTCGTTGCCAGGTCGCCTCGCCAGCCAGCCGGGAAAACGTGGTGAGTCAGACGTAACGCAGGCTGGTGATAACAGCACCCACGCAACAATGACCGACAGCACCTGTCACGGCTATGGTGGCCAGTGGAAAGCGCAGTCGACGCAGAGGTAAACACAGACGGCGGACGCAGGAGCGACAGGCCCAGTGCGACAATTTCTCGTGCACCCCTGCACCAGCCACCACACCGCCGAGGGGGCGGTCCTCTGCCCCTCAGCACCAAATTCCGGGCGGCGAAAGGTCACCACGTGACGGTTGGGACAGGGTACCATCAACCGTGTTGCCCACACAGTAACCGTGGAGGAGCCGCAAGACGCGTGGCAAAAGCCACAACTATGGTTTTCTGCAATTGGCACACGCCTGCAGGCACTCCACAAACAGGCGCGTGGGGGAAAACACAGCGACGCTAGCACGTGGTGGGAGCTTCGCCCGTGAGCAAACGGTTGGCAACGCAACTGCCTGATTCATACAGCTCTTACAAGGACATAGGCCGCGTGCAGTGAGCACCGGACTGCCGGCCTCAGCACTGGTGATTTGCATGCGAGAGGGCACTGCTGGACGGGATGGTGGCATACGTCACGCAGGGGGCGGGGCAACAAGGGGCCAGCATGTCATCGATGC
>JAFCMP010000317.1:0-21475 GCA_017506865.1 Tribonema minus | reverse complement strand
TTGAGCATTTGATACCTGGCTCAACAAGACATTGCATGTATCGGGCAACGGGGGGAAACAGTGATTTCGGCAGAAGTGTACGCAGTGCCAGTGCCAACAAGTACATCAGCGGGACACGCGACAAGGGTTGGGGGGGGGCAAGCAAGTATACTGAGTCACATTTATTGCAATGTTAAAACTTGTTCTGTTGACCCCAACGCCCATGTGTGTGTCAGCATGACCCCAAAATAAAAAGTTTCAAAACTTATAATAAATGTGCCATGGGCCGCACCCACGCACAAAATGTGTGCAAGAACATTGACTTTAATTCAGCTGCAATCTGAAGTCCAGTTCATCCATCTTTGGCATCACAACACGGTACTGTAATTGGCACAAAGACAGTTCTGACAAGCCTCGGCATCAGGCAGCTGGACTCAAAATTAGGGAACAGGTGACCAAATCAGCAGATCTGATGCATACCTAGGGCTCTGTCAGTTCTGCTATAGCAGGTGTTGATGTTTCCATTATTAGGGCATGATGACCGTTACATGCTCTCATGGCCGCGATACGCCGGCGGTTGTGGCAGTTATGGCAGTTCCACATGCCAGTGGACAAACTACATACATCCACAATCTAGCAGCGGCACGATTGAAAGTCACGTTGATGTACTTGTATTTATTTCACTTCGCAAGGGGCGCGAAAAGCCCTCTCTTTGGATGTGTACTAGTGAGCAGCAGCTTGCTAGGCTGCTGCCGCAGGCAGCAAATATACATGCATATTATTCAGAGCATATGAAAACATGCATGCGGGCTGCAGCCTAAAACTATTCCACTTGCCGCAGGGCACATAGCCACACATGGTAAAGAGGGGGAAGTCGCAGGTTGCGGTGTCATGTCTGGCATCTCAGGCAGACTGCCCAAGTCAGGCAAAGGGTTAGAGTTGAGTGCCTATACCTCGCAGTATATCAGGGAGGCCGCAGCCCATTCCCTTTACATTGTCTGCCACGAAAAAGTCTCCATAACCGGTGCTGAAACATAATTGTAACTAACTACATACGATCTGCCCAAACTCCAATCTCCACATGTTGCCCAGCTTCTTCACGCCGCCTGTTCAAATGCGTATATCACGTGAATGCACCACAACGATGTACTCAAGTGGTGCTTGACGAGTCACAACTTCAAATGCAGTGCCAAGCTTCAACTTCAGCAGTGCTCAGAGACTAGTGTTGTAAGCAGATATCAGCTCAGCTGACCGGTTTCGGTGGCCTTGTCTGGACCGGCTCAGCCTGTCAGTCCTCATGCAAGCCGGTTGGTCGCTTGGTGTGACCGGCTCAGAACACTGTCAGAGACACATCCACTTATTCACAACTTCAAATGCAGGGTATACCTTCAACTTCAGCAGTGCAAAGCCATCAATTGATTCACATACCTCTCCACGCCATAGCCCAGCTTCTTGACGCTACCAGCCACGTATGGCTCTTGGCTGTCCCACAACCCGTTGTTGGCGAGAGCAATCACTTCACGCGCCATTGGCGATCCCTGCAGTGGAGCAACAGGGCATTCGCACACGTGTAAAACGGGATTTGATTCAGAGTGTACGTGTAGGTGGAAAGATGAGTTGGGGTACGAGATATCTACATACCCTTGCCGCATGTGCTTTCACTGCAGGTTTTTGAGCTTGCGTACTTGGGTAGCGTGTGCGATGATAACGAATGAGCAATAGAGTGGCAGCGCATGAGGTCCACTATGGGTATGTATGGTTTTGGCGGCGACTTTAATCAGATGGATTTGAGCGCTGAGCAGGGCATCAGATAGATCGACAATTGAGCTGAAGTGTGGGGTTAATTATAAGCGCCAACTGTGCGTGAACTCCCGCACTTGTTTGAATTGGGAGTTTTTTCATAATGTCCTTCTGCACTGTCGGTCTGCGCACATGTAGTATGGTGGCATGCCGCCATGTCAACGCATTTTTGACTTCAAATACCACAACATCAATGACGTCTGTGAAATTCTTGCAAAAACACATGTCAACCACACCATATTTAACTATGACTGCTTACGTTAAGTGAACTAGGTATTCAGACTCGCATGTCTCACCGCGTCTGAACAGCTCACTAACACTATACATGCTCTCAGCTGGGTTATACGGGAGCAACTGTGGGCAAGATCCTGCAATGCTCGCTAACAAGCAGCATTGCACGCCATATATTCACATTCTGAAGCGCATGCTGTTGTTCAAGCAGTCGTCGCCGGTCTTCAACATGAACTTGCGGAACTTGAAGTCCTCATGTGCGTTTGATCTATTGCTCCCCACCTGTTGGCTACAACTCGGACTGCTGCCATCATTTTCATGGCTGCACTTCAATACGTGCGCCGTACCCCTGCTCAACACAAAACCTGTGCAAACCTGAGCGTGCACGTATATTGACCAACAGTTATCCCATTAATGAAATGTTATTTTACCTGACTCATGTATATTCTTACAATGTTCGCGAGTGATATGTTTATGAATGTGATATGTTCATCTTTTATTGTTCCTTAGTCTCTCGTGCTGGTATTGGTGCAATTTCTCAATTCGATGCCACAAAATCGTGCTTCTATGTATTTAAAGTTTTTTGATGGTATGTACTGTGGTAGTTTTTCGTTGCGCCCCCTCATTAATTTTGATGCACATACTTGAAGTTTGAATATTCACCTTGAAGTCTTCCTCCGCCGCTATGCGCTTGATGTAGTGATCCACATCTGTTGCCAGCAGCTGCAGGCCACTGCTGGGACTGCTGCCGCTGTTAGAGCGCACCAGTGGCATCGCCAGGTGCTCGGGAGTGGGCCAGCGCAGCAGCCCTACCTTGGTGCCATCTACATCCTACATGCAAGAGAGCAGCAAGAGATAAAGCATTATTAGAAATATATATCATATGCTACATTTTTTTGGAAACAGCAACAATTTTAGTGATTTTTGTATCTAGCTTATTGTTAGGTGTAACCGAATAGTGTGTGTGTGTCGTTGTACACTTCCACTGCAAGCACATGTAAACTAGCGACAGGTGCTCGGGAGCTGTGGGCCAGCGTAACAGCCCTTCCTTGGTGCCATCCACATCCTACATACAGAAGATCAGGCAAAGAGTAGGTTCAAGTTTCAGTTGTACACTTCAACTTGAAGCACATGTGTAAAGTAATGCGGGTGAGGGTAAGGTACGTCAGGTGCACCAAGAATACCTACCTTGGTGCCATCTACACCCTACATGCAAAAGAGCAGCAAGGGATTTTCATTAATTTTAAAAAAGAATTAAGTTACAAAAATGACATTTATGGAAACAGCAACGATAATAATCATCTTTGCATCTCATTTTTAGGTGTGACTGTTCAGTGCGTGTGTCACGTTCAAAACTTCAGTTGTACACTTCAACTTCAAGCACATGTAAACTAGCGACAGGGGCACGGAGCTGTGGGCCAGCGCAGCAGCCCGACATTGGTGCCATCCATGTCCTATAGACAGAAGATCACGCCAAGAGTACCTTCAAGTGTCAGTTCGACACTTCAACTTGACGCACACGCAATACTTGCGCCTGATTAGAGAAGGGGTAGGTGGATGCGCGTGAAAAAAACAAAAAAAAACGTGAAGTGCCATCCACATCCTATGGAGAAAACAACGGCATCAGAGCACCTGAAACGCTGAATTGAGCTGTGCACCTCAAGTTCAAGCACAGCAACACAGCGCTAAGTTAGGGCAAGGCAGCAGCCCTACCCAGGTGTTGTTCACAGCCGCAAGCACAAGAGCAGCGTATTACGAGTGCATGGCATGGACTTTCATGATGTGTTCTGAGCTAGAAACTATCAGCGAATGCATGGGCGCCACGCACGGTGCAGCATGACAGCAATGGAAATCACACAAGACAATATGCAGCAATAACTAGCCAGGCTGTTTCTGTTTCTGCAGCAGGGCAGAGCGCAGTGCTTAGCCGCCCCTGAGATGACAAAGAGGGTGCACTGCCTCAGACTCACAGCTTCGTCTTCAACTTTGAAATGGCACTGTTGGTGAACAGATGCACGATTATCACCACGATAGATGAGATATCGCATACTAAAGCAACAGCGACCGGTTGTGGATTCAGACGCAGTGGTAGACTAATGTGGCATGTCTCTTCAGAAGAAGGAAAAGCAACACAGCGACTATCTGCTGCAACAGCATGAAAAGTTTTGAGATTGGGGCATAGCAGCGATGCTACACAGGGTGCACAGTAACCAACTGCTGTAACAGCCTTGCATTGTGAGAGTGGGCATAGCAGCGATGCTACACAAAGCAGTCAGGATGAGATGTGGTGGCATAGACTACATACATACCATGGCCACGGGGATGAAGAAGGGGTTGTGCCCCTTCCTGTCTCAACATACGGTTTTTGCCAGCCCTAGCAATCAGGATGGGATTTGGTGGCATGACATACATACATACCGTGGCCATGGGGATAAAGAAGGGGTTGGTGTGCAGTAACAATCTGCTGCAACAGCCTTGAACATTGTGAGAGTGGGGCATAGCAGCAATGCTACACAAAGCAATCAGGGATGAGGATGAGATGCGGTGGCATGAGATGCAGTGGCATGACATATGTCTTATACATACATACCGTGGCCATGGGGATGAAGAAGGGGTTGAGCCCCTTCCTGTCAGCGGGGTCGCAGGGCGCCATGCCCTTAAACTGCAGCAGCTGGAGCAGCGTTGAGAGCCTCCGGGGGGATTGGCTGCCACCGCCTGCGGCAGTGCACAGCGCAGGAGCATACATTAGCTGAGATCAAACAGGTACTTGAAGTATAACAGTAGAGTTGGCTGCCACCGCCTGCAGCAGTGCACAGTGCAGGAGCACACACCAGCTGAGATCGAAGACACATGAGTATTTTGACTACTGTGGATGTGGTGCCACTGTTTGACTCGTGGCCAATGGCGGCAGCAGCGGCGACCACATGCATCGGTGGAAGGCATTAAATTTGACGACTAACCACACCTTCAAGTTGGCTGCCACTGCCTGGAGCAGCGCACAGCGCAGGAGCACACATCAGCCGAGATAAATCAAACATGTACAGCAGTATGGCGTGCGTGCTTGAGGGTCGGATGCCAAGAGCATTGTATTTACAAATGAGTGATTGATACATTCACAATTGCGAAACAAATGAAGTCAGGCGATGACCGGACAGATCATCAATTCCTGAGATTTACACCTCTTGTTGTTCTTGTGGATGTCAGGGTACAAACGAACATGGCCTGGATGACAGTAGCAACAAAAGTAACAGCCGCAGTGCCGCGTCGGTACATGCAAGCACACGTCCGCTACGCTTAGGTGAACCACGCAGCCAAGCAGATGGTCTGCTTCAGCCATTACTTACAACCTGCCATAGCGGCAAAGTCAGCAAGAGCGCCACGTGATAAATTTGCACCAGCACATTTCATGACAGCATTGTGGAAAGAGGATCGCAGGGTTGGAGGCTCATGCAGTTGCATGACCTTTCACTGCATTGCCCACCATTGCTCGACAAGATGGACGTGCTTGACCAGCATGTCGTTTCAATGTACTTCTATTTCTTTAGCGCTCACAGGGGTGTACAACTGTTTTTTGTGTCATCCATCACCACAGTGGAAACCAAGTTTGGTTTGTCGAAACTTGTGAAACCCACCTGTCACATTGTCATGTGTCGGAAGACTGGTCTTTCTCAATGCACAGCACCACAATCCACCACAACCTCGTTGAAACCGTGTTCGTAGATCATGTATCAAAGCTTGGTTGCTTTTTCAACCGTCGTTTATCACCTTACCCTTCAAAGGAGATAATGTTTTCAAGCCGAATGTATTGTTTCATTTTACCTTCAGGATCATGCTAGTCCTGGTACAAATAAATACACTTGACACAAAAAAATCGATTTCAGCAAATGGCAAAACTGTGGCATCATCCTACTTGACTCATCAATACCAGCTTGTATCAGAGACATTAAACGCTAGGTATCTTCGGGAATCAGAAATGGTGTTGGGTCTTGGAGTAGGGTGCGTTTTTGGTGGAGTAGGGTGCGTTTTGATGGAGTAGGGGCTAAACCTAATCATAACATATACATCAGGATCAATTCGGTTTTTCAATTTTCATAGATTGGTACACTCATACACCGGCCGCCTTAATTTGCATAGGGACACCACAGAGCTTGGGTCTAAAAACGTGAATATTCAACAGACTCCAATTACTCTTCAAGTCTAATGCACTGTGGGCATGCAGCATGATACGCACCAGCCATGACCGAAGCTGACCCTGACACGGATCCCTGAAAAGGAAGCTCTCCATCAAGCACGACGCCAGCCTTATCTTTCAATTGCAGAGCCGCATTGCAGCAGTCCCATTGGCGCTTCACACATTCAGTGCCATCGCTTGAAACATGATGTCTGCCAGGCCACTGCACAGCATTGTCGAGCATAATCACCTGGCACTGCTTAGGCAGTTGGAGACAAATAAGCTGCGCAAGGACAAGGCAATGCCTTCCAAAGTTTCAGCGCCCTGCCATTGGCGAGTACATCAGAGCAGTGCGCTCGCACTTGCACAGGCCTTCACTGCTGCGACAGACGACAGGATAGTTTCCTTGCAAGTATACAACAAAGATCATGATGTCGGTGTCGCGTCATGCCAACCATGCTGCACGGCGGCCCAAATCTTGTATAGGGATGCAAGAGCGCACCTTTTCGTTGAGAAACTCCAAGTAAGGAGACGCATCCACGTCCGAGAGAGTGCTCATCCTAAGCCGCTGACATGATCGCCTGGCTACTGCTGAGTGCCGCAGCTGCGCCATACTCCTGAAAGCAGCCGCCATCTGGACCAGCAATGCAAAGGCCACGAGCAAGGGTAGCAGGATACTGCTGTTGCCTGCAGCAGCTCTCCCTCGAGGTCCCATCTGCGAGGTGTGCCAATCCCTGTTCATGCCCTAGATGTGAAGTTCCCAACTGGGGTTGAACTTTTTAAATTTCAGCTCATCTAAAATGAATGGTAGGAGTTGGAGACTCTGAGAAAAAAGCTGCTGGCGCGACGTGGAACAGATCAGAACCTCGCGAGCCCTGTTCATGCCTAGATGTGAAGTTCTCAACTGGGGTTCCAAGGGGTTGGGAAACTTTCAACCAGCGCTTGTCTAGAAAACGTGGTTAACCCGGGACTCAAAGCTGCAATGGCGCCACGTGTAAGCAACACCGATGAGAACAGCCAATGCAGAAAGCAGCATGCACACTCATGCATCATGTGGGCACTGGCTGCGCGCCAGCTGCCGCGGGAATCCAGATCTTACGCCCAATACCCATTCCTGCACCTCAACACGCTATTGGGACAGTGTGCGCGAGACAGCTCTGCCAGTGTGTGTTTTCGTATCTGAGGCTGCGCTGCTGGCGGTGTCGTTGGCAGTTGCATGCAGTGCAGACACTTTCGGGCCTGGAATAAGGTAGGTGAATTGTTGTTGACAGCAGAACTCGCCAATCCTGTTCATGCCCTAGAGAGGAAGTTCCCAACTGGGGTTGAACTTTTTAAATCATCGCTTGACTAAAGCGAATGGCTGCACGAGCGATGCGTTGCTGCCGTAGGATCCAGATTTTACGCCTCAATACCTAGTGTCACATTGCCGGCACTTTGCATGCCTTGCAACTGTAATGACTTGTAAGTCATGATGATGTTATACACCATGCTGCACGGCAGCCCAGCTCCTTTATAACGGCACAACAGCGCACCTTTTCCTTGAGAAATGTCAAGTAAGGAGACGCATCCACGTCTGAGAGAGTGCTCATCCAAAGCTGCTGGCATGATGGCTGGCTGCTGAGTGCCGCAGCAGCGCCGTATTCCTGAAAGCAGCCGCCATCTGGATCAGCAATGCAAATGCCCCGAGCAAGGCTAGCAGGATACTGCTGTTGCCTGCAGCAGCTCTCCCTCGAGGTCCCATCTGCTACGAGGTGTGCCAATCCCTGTTCATGCCCTAGATGTGAAGTTTCCAACTGGGGTTGAACTTTTTAAATCAGCGCTCGTCTTGTAGAATCTGCGTCTCTGAGAACCATGCCCTAGAGAGAAAGTTCCCAACTGGGGTTGAACTATTCAACTCAGCCTTCGTCTCAGCAGCTGAGACTTTGAAAGCTGGCACCACATCGCCACGTGGAAGCAGCACCGGCTGCACGCGATGCTGCGGCGGGAATCCATCCTCGCCATACTCCTGGTGTCCCATTGCTGGCACTGTCAATACACACTGTTGAGAGCGACGTTGTGCGAGTGGCTAGACCATAAGTTCAGCCAGGGTTTTGTAATCTCAGCTGTGCTGCTGGCGATCTTGTTGGCAGCTGCATGCGGTACCGTTAACACTTTTTGCGGCCTGGCAATTGCTGCTGTGGCTGGCAAGGCAAGTTTCAATTGAGCAGCCATGCATGTCTCAATATTTCAACTGGTTTCAACTACAGTACATGAGTACACTGGCTGCAGGTATGTTGATTCAGGCAGTCACCATTATCCACCAAGTTGGCGAAACAGACAGAACAGGAATAGAGGCGCCCTGACTGCACTGCTTAAATTTACTTTGTTTATATTGCATCAGTTGATGTGACGTTGTAACTCCACCATCATAGGTACCGGACATTAACATCATGTACAAGTCCATGAGTACTGTTTGTTGATTGTCCTCATGAGTACACAATATATGATGCGTTGAAACCGTACAAGTTGAAGGCACAGACCAAGACTGCCTTCATGAACATCGTGGCAGAGCAACATGCTGCTGTGTGCAAGTAGTGCTATGCATGCGCACAGCGTGCGCAACGTGGAATGGTGGGCTGAAGCTGTGTGCGTGCAGCTCAGCTCGGACATCAAACAATATTAATGGCACCAATGCATGGTGCACCGACAGCGGGCGTCTACAGCGTCTTGTGGCATGCACTTGCGTAACAGAATACGAGGGCACAAAGTGAGGGTGATCGTCAACAAACTGCAGCAAAGTATGGATGGACTCTCAGCGAGATTGATGCAAGGTACATGCCATTTGGCGATATCATTCAGAGTGAGTGTGCGCATTGAGACACTTCAGGTTTCCACAAGACACATATAAATTCTGGTGGCAAGCTGGCGAACCCCATATTGTCATCCATCATGGTCAAAATCTTCCTTTCGTCAGCTACGAAGCCCGTTCAATTGAATCTCAGCTCCACCGACATGCAAGCAGCAGAAAAGCAACATGCATCAGAAAGCGGCTGCTGCCGAGGCAGACAGAGTATCTCGAGGGCACAAGCATCAGCAACGCATGAATATGAATGTACATGAGGCCAAGACGTCCGTGTTGGCTACTTGAATGTGTGGAGGCAGGCTGCACAAGCACTTGCGGTGCTTTTTCAGGCGGTAGGAGATGTGCTGCTGCAAGTTTGACTGGCTGCACTGCGTTGCCCGACCGTGAGCACACCGCTACAGCGTGCAAGCGGCAGCATGACAGTTGGCGCAACCAGCGTTTTGAGGGTGCACGTGCAAGGCGCCTCACCTGGAGCTGCAGCGAGTGGCACCGCATCGATGCAGGTTCCAAGCATGCTCCGTAGGCTCACGCCGTTCGCCCATCGCTCTGCTGGCGTGTTAGTGTCCTAGGGGCGCTTTGCTTGGGGCACAAGTGCCGCTTCGGTGCGGCAGCAGCGCAGTTCTAACCCTAACCCTGTACGGAAGGACAGGATGGAGAACATCTGTAAAGCATGCGCAGTGTGCCGCAGGGCTGCAGCGGCAGCCTGCACTGCAAGTTGTGCTTATTGCGATTGCGACCCCACGCCTTGCTAGTCAGGCGAATACATGCTGATTTGGGGGGGCACATGCGCTGCTCCCTCTGCTCCCTGACAGCAGGTCCCCTGTCCTCTCCCCTCACTTTAACATGCACCCGTGTAGGCATGAACCATTTTTGTCAGCGGTTGCGAGAGGTGTTGCATCGCATGTGCCAGCGTGTCCTTGATCAAGTGCATGCTGGCCCAGGGACGCAATTCTCCTACCGCCTCTCACTGATCTGCCACAGGTTCACCAGTGCAGTGTGGTCACCGCACTGACGTCAAAAGGAATTGCTCACCTACGCGTAGCACCTGGTGTTGAAGTTATCTGTTGAAGTTAGCTGTTGAAGTAGCTGTTGAAGTAGCTACCATCATCTGTGCCCCCCCCACATTTCCGCCAGGGCCTTGTACTTGCCCCCCATGCGCGCCAACACCTCAGTCCACAGCGCCGCCGGCTGGGATTCATCGGTGTACTGGTTGAGCACTGTCCCCATATCACATGCTGCCGCGGACCACGCCCCCAGCTTCACCTTCCGCGCCAGCTGGCGGGGCCCCACCGCAGAAGCGCACAAAGAACTGCGTGCCGGGGGGGGGGGGGGGGTGGGGGGGGGGGGGGTATGAAGGTATTGAGGTCGTGAGCGCGCGAAAGTGGAAGCTGGCTGGAGCATTGCGCAGTGGCAGCGATGCATCAGCTTAAAAGTTGTGCTGCAGGGCATGTAGGTATTTGTTGTTCACAAACATTCTGGGACGATGTGGACCCTCATCATCAAGAGGCCTAAAGCACATGCCAGCGCGTAACACATGCAAAAGCTGCAATGATTGCCCAGATATCTGGACGTGCGAGCTGCGCACGTGCTGCTAGACAAGCGGCGCTGTACAAGGAGCGGGCTTCGCATGGGTTTATAGCTCGATCACATGAGCACACAACGCTAATCATACAAAAGAAATAAGTTACAAACGACATGATCGTCTGGCTATAAATGCAGCTCGGTCATATATATTGCTGTAAAGTTTGTGACGTGCGAATAAAGTGTGCATGGCATGCATAGAGGAATGCAGGGACGTTGGCTTGCACACTCAGTGTGTGCAAGTGCAGCTAAATGTAACAATACAGCATTCAGTGCATGCAGCCGCTGGACAACCAATACGCGATCGCACTGTGAGTGCAGATCACTCAAAGAGCCACTGCGTGGTTGAAATTGACGGAATGGGCACTTGTGCAGGGAATCCATGTTGCGGGCTAGCAAGGCAGCTGTTGGCAAACAGAAGGGCACGGTGACAAAGTCAAATCACAATGAAGCCCAAAATGTCAAGCCTAACCCGGTGCTGATACAAACAGCACCGTCGAACGACAAACAGGGTCGGGAGCCATTTATGGGCGAATTTTTGGTGTACTGGGGCAGCTCTCGACAAATTGAACTTTAGGGCTAGGGTTGCGCGCGCGCGCGCGCGAAGCGCGCAACCCTAGCCCCAGAAAAAGCATAAAATTTCACATGCTTTGAAGCACCATAACTCTTGACTGCTGTGGCTGCATCAAAGCTAGATTGTGGTGGTGGTAGATTATACGAGTCTCTTTGCCACTTACACACACAGACCAGAATTTCATGCATGTTTTCGGTCATACTTTGCAACAGCAAGCTGCTGCGCATTGTGTGCAACAAGAGTATCATCATGTGACTGCAACAAGATAATGGTATACTTTGTGCGCAACAGGCAAGATCAATCGAGTTCAGTTGCCAACTTGATATTTTGATATGTTTGTAGGACCAGTTGGTGAAGATGCGATAATCCATAGTGCAGAATCTGATACAGGTACATCTCCGCCGCCGTCCCTGCCGCCGGCGATGGTGCACGCCTTCAACCCACAACCGAACAAGGAACATTATCTTGGGGCCTCGCGGCACCCTTGATTGTTAGTCATACAACTCTGCGGAGTGTTGTCCAAGGAATGTGGTTAGAGAGCAGCGCCTGTGCGCGGCGACGGGGCAGGCGGCGGCAGCTGCTTGGCGGGAGCGGCGCGGAGGAGCAGGAGCAGGAGCAGCAGGAGAAAGGAATTCGCAGCAGGGGTTCTAGTGTGTGGCCGGGGATACCGGGGGGGTAACACTAGCAAACAGAAGGGCGGGTTTTAGTAGAATATGCTTGCTTGAGTGACAGCATCAGCCTTTGCAGCACCAGTGCCTGGCACTTAGTGATCCATGACCATTGTCCTCAGTTCTGGGCGCTGCTACCAGTAGCCCAGGCCTGCACAAAGCTGTTCACGGTTAGGATTATTCTGGCAGAGACACGGGAGGCCTCAAAGTGGGTCTGGTCGTGTAGAGGCAGTAGCTTAGGCACTTTGGTGCAGCATGATAGTGGGGACCAATCAGGGTTTGGGTGGGGGGTGTTGGGGTTGGGTCGGACTCTTCGTAGCAACAGCATTGATACCCTTAGCACCAGTACCTGGTGCCCAGTGATCATTTTGCCTAGAGGTGTGATTCAGACGTGTCAGCATGGTCCTCAGTTCTGGGCGCTGTCAAAGGCGACCCAGGCCTGCATAAATCTTTTCCAAGACGGGACAAGTTTGCCTCGCGGCTGGGCAACCCCAAGTAGAGTTTGGTTATGGGGTGTTGGTGGTAGTGTGAAGAGGGGGAAGCCTGTTTGCGTTTGAGTCTCTCTTCGGAGAAGGAATGTTGCATTGAGTGCACATCCAAAGAGAGGGCTTTTCGCGCCCCTTGCGAAGCGAAATTAATAAAAGTACATCTTTGCGTTTGAGTCTCTCTTCGGAGAAGGAATGTTGCATTGAGTGCACATCCACAGAGAGGGCTTTTCGCGCCCCTTGCGAAGCGAAATTAATAAAAGTACATCTACAACGTAAGTGCACATTCCTTGAGCTGCACCTTGCCGTACGCTTGCTTCTAGCACCTAGAAATGTGGTTCATTACCTGCATAAGCATATTTATGAATGATTAAATGTAGCACATATCAGCAAACAGAGGGAATATTCTACTGCACAAAGAATGTTTGCAGCACTGCATGCCAAAGTCAGCATACATTGTGTGATTCATTGAAGACGTGAACTGCCTTGTGAATGGACAGAGAGTGCATCCATGAATTGCTCTTTGACATCTGCAACAATTTGCTAAGCCCAGGGCCCGCAAAGGCGTGCTTGCATCTGCAATGAAAATGCTCATTCAATGCAACGAAAGATTGGAGGGTCATGTCATACAAATGAAAATTAAGATGATTCTAGCCAGTAGCGGGAAACGTGCTGCATGTGGTCATGATGTTGATGTTACTTAACAAGGTTCTCTCACACAGGGTCGTGCCAGCAGAAAAAATGCACCAGCGCCAGATCCATGCAGGAATGATCCATGTATGATACACAGGAGCAGGCACAGTCTTGCACAGCAACAACAGGGCACCAGCACTGAACCAGTCCACCCACTTCCCAGCCAGCCAGGGCTCAGCCGTGTTCGAACAGCTAGCGGATGTCATGGGCTACGTGCGCTGCCGCCATTCGGTCTGGCAGGTGCGCGGAGCGCGCTGCCAGATAACAGCGCAGGCGCACATGACGCACCCACACCAGATTTGAGTGCAGGCATGCTTGGCGTGTCCTCCGTTAGAAGAGCGTAGATGCGCGACGCCGGGTCGCGCTTGCCACCCAACAGCGCACGCGCATGCGATGCAGGTGAGAAGAGTGCGCCTGATGCGCCCACGCACTGCCAGCCAAGAAAAATTCGCAGGCGCCCTTGATGTGTCCGCCGCGAAGCACAGCCTAGGCACGATTACATGTGCCCACAGGCAGAGCCTGGGCGTGCTGACGGGTGTGCCGTAATGCGTGCATCGCCAAAAAACTCTGACCCCATGTGATGAGCCCACTGTCAAAACAGCGCAGGTGAACATTGGCGCCCGCCGCCCGCGTACAGTCCGCATCTTGTAAGCGCAGATGTCAATCTCACTCTATGTGTGCACCAGACCCACAGCGCTGGCACAGCAGCAACGTCATCAGGGGTGCCACAGCCTGCTGCACGCCCTGCATTCAAAAAGCTGCGCGCGCGTGAGTTCACCCCCTTCACGGCTGCGGCTGGGCACTTCAATTACGCTACTCTGGACATGTGACCAAAGTCTGGTGTTTACCCATTGGTCCCATACATGATCTAATGGCGCTCCCATCCACGTCAACGAGATGGCATGCCTAAAACAGGTTGCATATACTCCCAGTAAACTAGGTCCACCTTGATGAAAAGTTCTCACAGGGACTTGGGAACTAACAGCAACATAGAATTGTCAGGATCACATCAGAGAACTCGCAGTTGCTCAAAAGATGCCTGCTGCGCGAGACCGCAACGACAGTTCCTGGCTCCCAATGTTGGCGCTCCTGCAGAGTTCAGTGTGTATACAGGCTAGGCAACTGACCCCATGAGATTACCTGCAGGCGACGCACCATCGCACCTCTTGATGCCACGACGCCCTGCTTTGCCTTGCAAAGCGCTTCAGATGTTGCCGCCAGCCACTTTTTTTGTGTGCACCTCGTCCCCCTCGCACTATCCTGCCGGTACCTGCGCACGCCTTTGAGTAGACTGCGCTGCAAGCTTCTCCTCGGGTTGCAACAGAAGCCCTAGAAGGCGAAGTTCCCAACTGGGGTTGAACTTTTTGAATCATCGCTTGTCTAGAAAAGAATGGCAGCACTTGAGACTTTTGAAGTTTGAAGCGCGTCCGCCGGGGAGAATGCCAATCGCAGAAACATGCATTGCTGCTGCGGAATGAATCCAGATCCAACGCCTTATACAAGTAGCGCGGCGTTGGCACTCGAAGCACTATCAAGAGCGACGTTGTGCGAGTGGCACAAGACCACTGCTCTGCCAGTGTTTCGTATGGCGGTCTTTTCAGCAGTTTGAATGCATGCAGTAAACCTTGTGACAATTTTATGGCTGGAGAAGCTGGAGAGTGGTAGATAAGAGGGCACCTGCAAACATCTTCAATCATCTACTAGGAATTCCTAGTATTCTATTTCTTGGAATTTGAGATTCACGCATGGAACACATGGAACAGCATTTCGCCATGCTACTGCTTCATGCAATTATTGTGGACTTGTATGTATGAAGGCCCCAAGGGAGCCGGGTTGCCTATGCAATTGAACGGTTTGCTTCAACGCAGCAGCCTAGCCTGCACTGCGCCCTAGGAGCTTAAATACCGGCGCTGCATTCGCGCTCCGCGTGTGTATGCCATGATGCGCTCCGCCAGCTCTGACGCCAACGACATACTCAGCTGCATCATGCACTGAATAGCCCTGAACAGCCAACCTGGTGCACTGCTTGAATCTACTTTACATGTGTGCACAGAATATGTTGATTCAGGCAGTCGTTATCCCTCCAGATAGTTAATAAATAGTTGGGAACAAAGGCTACTGCACTGCACAAGTTTTCTTGTTTGCAATGTATTCACAATGAATGATGCTATGCCTCCACCAGCACGGGCATCACATGCATTACATTATGTACAAATCCATGATTCGAATTCCTACACAGCTAGCAGCGCACCGGCTGCTGCTCCACTCCGAAGAAGCGCTTCAACGCCAGCTGCCAAACGCAGCCATTGTAGGGTACATTGGCTCATTAAGAAATGCCATGCCGATGGAGTGCATGTGGCGCTGCGACCGAAAACGGGCAAGTGCTTGTGTGCGCTGCGTGCCCTGCGGCAACTGTTGCAGGTTCGTCTCCACCTTATCTGCAAGACCGGTGGCGATGACATCTGCAAGCCCGCTCCAGGAGCGGCACCTCTGGCTACACGGCAGCTGCAGAGCACTGATTTCACCTGCTGGGCAGTATTCGCAGCTGCTGCAGAATCCAGTCAGGGCTTTACGTCGGTCGGGGTACCGGTAGGGCACCCAGCCTATGTGCATGCTGCCATGAGCAAGCATCTTGTTGACGCAGGGACATGGCGATTGTCGTGGCAGCTAGCTGGGATGGCGCGGCATCACCTACAGGCAGCACAATTCATTCTGCGCAGGTCACTGACAAAGCGCATGGGCTTCTTAGCTCGGGTCGTTGACACGGCTTTGAGTGAGACATGGCTGCACGCATTTGACGGGTTCTGTGCATGGACGCTTGAACGCATGCTGCACCTGCACGGCTGCGCTACCGCGGCAGTCATGAAGTCACACCTGCTGGCCGCCTGCACTGCTGGTGACAATGAGGTAGCCAGCAGTGGCAGCGTGCTGGTATTGCCGCGCTTGGGCCCGCCAGAACTCACGGACATCGCAGTGCCACTGCGGGCGTCACGGTTGCCGGAGCGACGAGGCGGTCTGGGCATGCCGCTTTTGGGGCTACTGGCACCAGCCGCATACACGGCCCAGGCATGCACAACACTGCGGCCTGCAATAATTCATGCCACTGTGGCAGCAGGGGCCCTGAGGCTCGGCACTGACGAACACGGCGCAGTCACCTGGTTCGCGCAGCACTCATGCGCAATACGCGAGGACCAGGGACTGCCGCCAATCATCGAGGCCGTGCGACGCTCTACGCGAGCGCTGACAGCTGATGGCGGCGAAAAATCACGCACAGCTGTGGCCGAGCAGCTCCCAGCATCGTTGCTACGGTGGGCAGCGGATACAACGGCCGCAGCGTCGACGCTCCCCACTGCGGTGCAAGCGATCTACGCCGCAACTGCCGTCACGGAGACGGGGACCACTGAGCCAGCCCCACACACCCACGGCATTGTGCCTGGCGCCGAGGCGGCCGCTGCGGCGGCGACCGTACCTGGCCCTCAAGCCGCTGCCGCGGCTGCCTCTTCCACGCCCGCTAAAACACAAACTAGCGCGGAAGAAAGCAGCTGCAGCGGCGGGCAGGAGGACGACGACGACGACTGGGAGGCCTATGCTGACGAGATCTGCAGAAAGGTAGTGCCCCGCCGCCGGCGCGGTCACTTCACGCACGGACTACAAGCCGGCCTTTCAAATGTTCTTCGACGTCAATACGAGGACTGCCTGGTGGAGGACCTAGAGGCTGCCTCGGCTGGTGCCGTGGGCAAGCCGACGCAGGCTACACTTATTGGTGACTTGCGTGACACCAGCCGCCGCCGCCAACAGGCTAGCGCGCGGGTCCTGGCGCAGCTGCGCAGCCAGCGTGCGTCCGGGGCAATGGCGTGGATGAGCGTGCCACCCGCTGCCAATGACCGCCCGGGTGCGGCGCCCATGTCCAGTATGGCAGCAGCCACGATGATTATGGTTGCGATCTTTATAGACGGGTGGGGCATACAGGGCGAGGTGTGCCCATGGCGGTGCAGTGACGTGAGCCCCACCTCCACGCATGCGATCAGCTGCCCCAGCCAGCACATACGGGGGCACAACGCGACACACACTGCCCAAAAGCGGTGCCTACAGCGCATCTTGAGACAGCACCATGTCTCTATTGTCCGCAATGAGGACGCTAGCGTCTTCAAGGTACCGGGGTATCGGGCGGACACAGTCATTGACCCAGGGTGTCTGCACTTTAGCAGTGCATACCGTAACAAGGGAATAGTGCTAGACACAAGTGTGCGCGCACCCACAGCGAGCTCGTACCTGACAGGCAAAACAAATGCCTCGAACACGGACGGCTATGCTGCTGGGGTGGGGGAGGACGCGAAGGTCAAGCACCACACCGGCACCTTGACGTCATCTTGGGCTTTTGTGCCATTCGTGCAGGAGTCGTACGGACGGCTGGGCAAGCAGACAAGCCTTTTTGTTAAGGAGTTGGCAATGCACTCAGCACTGTGCTCAGGGGGGGGGAAGGCAGATGTGTTACGCAAGGCCGGGTTAGCTAAGCGTCAGATCCACATTGAGCTGAGCATATCGCTGGCGCGGGAGTTGGCGGAGCGCGTCATGGCATACACACGTGGAGCGCGAATGCTGGGCTGTGTTGCGGCGCCGGTATCCAAACTCCTAGGGCACAGCGCAGACTAGGCTGCTGCGTTGACGCAAGCTTTTCGATTGCATAGGCAACCCGGCCTCCCTTGGGCCTTTATAAATACAAGTCCATACGTACTGCTGCAGAGTACATCAATGTATGTATGACGCATCGAACCCGTAGAAGTTAAAGGCACAAAGACCTGCCTTAATGGACAACGTGGCAGAGCAACGTACTGCGGTGTGCAAGTAGTGCTACATGTGCGCATGCGCACAGAGCGCGCAACATGAAATGGTGGGCTTGTATGCCTTTGCTCAGCCATGGCCCTAACAGCTCAGCTTGTGAACGGAACGATGGCAGCTGCACTTGTGACTGGCACCGACAACAAATGTCTACAGCACACTTGTGGTGTACACGAGCGAAACAGCATACGATGGGAAGGTGAGGGTGATCGTCAACAAACTGCAGTGTTACACATCTTGTGGCAAAGCATGGACTCTGAGCGAGAGTTGTTGCAAGTCACATGGCGGGGTAAGAAAATGCTCAAGTGCACGCAAGTGCACTGCTAATTAGCAAGCGTTGATCAAATGAACATCACAGTACAAACAGCAAACTGATACTCAGACACACCACAAGTGCCAAGATGGCATCACGCCAAATATATTCAAGGTATGCTGCATACATACCACTCCAGCCATACATACCAGTGCATACTATGCATGGCGGCCCCTGAGGGGGTACCTCTCGGTACAGCCTCACGCAGCACACAGTACGATGTGAAAAAAAAACGTACAGGATGGTGTACATCTGTACAGCATGCGCAGTGTGCCACAAGGGCTGCAGCAGCAGCCTGCACTTCAACTTGCGCTTATTGCGATTGCGGTCCCACCCAACCCCAGCGAGTCAGGCGAAGCATGCTGATTTTGAGGGCACAAGCGCTGCTCGCTCTGCTGCCTGACAGCAGACCCCCTGCCCTCGCCCCTCACTTTAACATGCACCCGTGTAGGCATGATTTTTCGTCGTCTGCAGGTGCAAAAGGTGTTGCAACGCATGTGCCAGCGTGTCCTTGATCAAATGCATGCTGGCCCTGAAGATGCCTGCCACTGATCTGCCAGAGGTGTACTGGTGCACTGGTCACCGCACAGACGTCAAAACTTGCTCATTGTACGCGTGGCACATGGAACGCCGCTGTTGCCGTTGAGGTAGCTGTTGAAGTAGCTACTGTCAAGATCATCTGCCCCCCCCCCACTTTTCCGCCAGGGTCTTGTACTTGCCCCCCATGCGCGCCAACACCTCAGTCCACAGCGCCGCCGGCTGGGATTCATCGGTGTACTGGTCGAGCACTGTCCCCACATCGCACGCTGCCGCGTACCACGCCCCCAGCTTCACCTCCCGCGCCAGCTGGCCGGGGCCCCACCCGCAGAAGCGCACAAAGAACTGCGCAAGGGGGATGGGGGCATGTAGGTATTGAAGTTGTGAGCGCGTGCAAGTGCAAGCTGGCAGGAGCATTATGCAGCGGCGCAGTGCATCAGCTTTTGATATAATCAATAGTTGAATGATGCTGCAGGGCATATAGGTATTTGCTGTTGAAAGAAACCATTGCGGGACTCTGTGCAACCTGATCATCAAGAGGTGACTGGCTGTTGAGCATGCTAGCATGCGTTTGAAACAGGGCGAGGGCTCGATAACGTCCCAGTGCGTAGCACACGTGCAGAAGCTGCCATGATCACCAAGATATATGAAGTGCGAGCTGCACAGGTACTGCTGGGCAGCCACAAGCGGCGCTGCACAGAGGGCGGGAGTCGCTGGGTTTGAGAGCTTGATCACATTAGTGCACTCAACCCTAACACTAGCCCTAAACTTAGGATCAGGGAAAGAGTCCACAGCGCTCATCATGAAAAATCAACATGTGTTCGTCCAGACATAACTGCTGTCACGTCGATGGAGACTAAATGATGTGTGATAAGAACTTTATCATAAAGGTGTGCATGCCAACAGAGGTACTGTATATACCTAGGTTCTTGCACATGGCAAACTCGGTGCATGCAAGTATGTAGGCCAGCAGCGGAAGATGCAGCTGACAGCGTGTGCAGCCGCTGTACAATACGCGACCGCAGTTAGTGCAGCAGACTCGAAGAGCCACTGCGTGGTTGAAGTCGACGGAATGGGCAAATGTGTATGGAAATCATGACATGCCGTCCAGCGAGCCAGCTGTGGGCTATGAGGAGGGCACGGTGACAAGTCAAATTTACTATGAAGCCCAAAATGTCAAGCCTAAACCTGTGCTGATGAAAACAGCGCCGTCGAACGACCACATGCAGGGTCGGGGCCATTATGTAACAGAAGTCATTTAGCAGTTTTATAGCTATGTACCTGCTCTACACTGCATCTGGTGCACGTACACGTCCGACGATATGTTGAGCTGAAGAGGGTACATGTGGCTGCGCTGGGGGGGTTCACAGCCTCAAACTTAGAGTACACTAGAACTTCAAGGAATCTGCGACTTCCATCAATGTCAGCTGCTACAGTATACATAAGCTAGGACCAGTTCAGGCACCACTACCACAGCCTCCTAAACATGTCGTTGAGAGAGTAGGGGCAATCGCATTATAATGTGAAACCATACCACACTGTGAAACCATGATGAAGTATGCATGTTGCAGGCAAACTACAGGTACAACAGTATAGGTAGGTAGGTTATCGCACCTTGAACTCAGACGGATCTGCCTTCCCCTGCGCAACGAGCGCCAGCGCATCCGGCAGACCCCCCAACTTAACCCCCTTAATAACCTCAATGCCCTCACAGTCATCCCTGCCGTGCATGAAGTTGACAACATCAAGTCCGTCGTCGCGCCGCTTGCCAACGTCTCCCCCAAAGTACAGCCGGTTGCGCTCCAGGCCTGGCAAGTGTCTGCAGAGCACAGGCGGCACAAGCAATGGCACAGAGTGAGTTAAGCTGTCATTGTAACAAATTTGGGGAGGCGCTGCGTAGGATAGCGTTAGAAGTGAGGGTTAGGGGTTAGAGTTAATGATAGGGTTTGGACTAAATTGTGTCAACAGCAGCAAAGATGAGGGTTCAATGGTGAGTGCACTGCCACGCTGTCGGGCAAGTAGGTGCATGGGCTGCCGACAACACAGACACCCTTTCACAGTCCAAGGACTGCCTCCCAGCAATGAGAACG
Organism: Tribonema minus; assembly: GCA_017506865.1. Taxonomy (NCBI): domain Eukaryota; class Xanthophyceae; order Tribonematales; family Tribonemataceae; genus Tribonema; species Tribonema minus. The sequence goes on along the minus strand of JAFCMP010000317.1, from coordinate 672 downwards.
ATGCAAGGAGAGCAAAAGCGGGTGATGCTTCACCGAGGTGCTGCTCTGAGTGAACCATGGCGGCATCGTGCTATAGGCAAGCAACACCCAGTCCACCAATGCGCATTTTGCCTGCATGGCCGTGCATACATACATGCCATGAGTAGGCGCCTGCAGCCGACGACACGGACGATGATACAGCACGGTGATACAGCGCTGCTCAGATAGATGTTGTCAACATTTCCAACACCAGCAATGCTTGACCCAAGCTCCTGACCAGCTCCAGCAGTGTCGTCCACATGACCACTACTGCTATGTACAGACCCAGTATGTATGTGTGCAACTTCAAACACCCCTCAACCTCATGAACCGGTGGCAGTGCACCACAACAGAAGTATTTGTCGCAACAGACGACAGTGTTATCGTGCTATGTACAAGGGCTGCTAATTTGTCGCAGGTACTGCCGTATTGTGTCATGGCGCGCAGCAGGGATGCGAGTGCCCTCATGCTGCATGGCATTTCATGCATTCATGGCTGATCAGCTTGAGTTGTCACTACACGCCACCAGCTTACACCATCCCAGAAGTCTAGTTAAGTGCTCATGAATAGCTCAGAAAAGGGCAAGCATAGACCGCTCAAATGGCAATGCCAACGCGTGGGGACCCACAAGAAATGCCACACTATCCATTGTGA